>DWQW01004300.1:0-20190 GCA_018249695.1 Heliconius erato demophoon | reverse complement strand
TAAGACACTCCGTTCCCCACTTTCTGCCGAATTCTGGAGGCATTGCGTGTTGAGTGGCAGAACTCAACGCCGCGCTTAACCTCGGCACCAGAGCGAAGAAATGGAAATATAAATTTAAGTAAATATTGCATCTCTTCGAGTGGGGATCGAACCCACAACCAGTCGGTTTCGCAGTCACGCCTCGTGCCGCTGCGCCACGGCCGGCCTCATATAATATATTTATATTAATATATAATACATTTATATTCATTTTATTTATATTTTTTACATTCCGCTATCACTCACAACTTGGCACCCAACATAACTGATAAACCACAAATTGTGGACTCCCGCGGCTGTAGTAATGGACGCCCAATAATTACTTCCCGTATGACGACAGTTTACACAGCCTTGCATGCTAAGGACCCAGCGGTAGTGAGTTACGTCGTATTTAAGAGGAGAGAAAAGGCAAAATTGCTAGATAAGATTCTGCGTTAAGTTCCGCCATTCAGGATGAAGTAACTTTAATACTAGGTTTTCTTTAGAAGCTATATGATTATTGGTTTACCATTTTAATAGCTTCATGCTGTTGACAGAGCCTGAGAACCTAGTTTTAAGACACTCAGTGGAACTCTACTGTGGTGGAGAGTCTGAGTCTGAGCGAGTTCCTCGAGTGGGAAAAAGAACTCAAAACCTGGCCTCTACTAAAATTATATGAAAATTATCTTTAACAATAATAGAAAACGCTAACTTGGTGTAGTTGGGACATATTTAAAGATAATTAATTTCTTAATAAAACATTTCAAATTAAGCGACAGAGCCATAGCTACAGTCCGTCAACAAAAATAACAGCCAGTTTACTAATTTTGTTGAGTTTCTGAGATATTTTACTTTAAAAACCAGATAAACAGCGAAATACTTAGTAATTTATTTTTAACATTTTTAAAGTGTTATTCCACACTTTGGAAAGAAAAATACTTATTAAGAAAATGAATAAAATTTTTCACGTAGCGGGATCTGAACCCGCGCCTTTCTTCGCGCCTCTTTGAAAACCGTCCAATCGCTCTGACCAACTAAGCCATACGTTCTCAGCGAACTACGTTGACATTCTTATACGCTTGTTACAACTTTCGACGGACGGGGTTCCCAAAGAGGCGCGGTTTCAAATCCCGCTACGTTCAAAATTTTATTCGTTTTCTTAATAAGTACTTAGTATTTATTTGAAAAACCACTCAAAAATATTTATATACGTAAACTACTAACAAATAATTTTATATACATAAAAAAAACCATTTCTATATAAGTAATACACAAAAAAAACCCTTCGAATCCTAATAAAATATTAACCTTATATTCTAAATTAGTTGAGTAGGCACACTACTCTACGCCGTCTGACTCAATTCTAGGGTATTACGCGAAAGATTGAATTACAGCGGGTCGTCGTGGTCTGAAAACTCACTGAGGTACACGTTACATAACCCGACACGAGCCTGTATTTCTAATTTAAATAAACAAATAAAATAAGTCAGGTTCACCCTGTATCCCGCACACTGTAGGGTAGGCTAAGGGAACCTGGTTTTAAGCCACTTCGTTCCCCACTACCTAATTTTAGCTTGAGTTATTTGTCATTTAATTTATTCTAGAAGTAGTTGTAAGGAGTGTATGTTAATTGTGTTTAGTTTGTAAAGAATAATTATCAATTTTTGTACCTTTTCGCTTTATTTCTAATATAGCAGAGTAGGCAGTGGGAACCTGGGGCCTAGAGTTAATAAGACACTCCGTTCTCATTGAGACTGTTCTGCTTTTCACTTCTCGTCGAATTCTGGTGGCGTTGCGTGTGTGTGAGTGGTGTAATTTAACGCTGCACCTTGCCTTCTTCCTTTTCCTTACTCTATGTATTCATAATTTCTAGGTCTTATGTTCGAGCTAATTAAAACTTTTGTTAAAATCGTTAAAAATGTCGTTTTGATAAAAAAGATACCATTGATCAGAATTTCACCATTTTATATCAAATTGTCATATACCACTAACAGTAGTTATAAAAAAAAACAATAATGTCAGAAAAGTTAATTAATCAGCTTCACGCTGTATCCCGCACACAGCAGGGTAGGCAGAGGGAACCTAGAGTCATAAGACACCCCGTTCCCCACTTTCTGCCGAATTCTGGAGGTTTGCGATTTGCGTGGCAGAACTCAACGCCGCGCTTAATCTCGACACCAGAGCGAAGAAATGGAAATATAAATTTAAATAAATATTTCATCTCCTCGAGTGGGGATCGAATCCACAACCAGTAGGTTTTACAGTCACATTTTGTGCCACTGCGCCACGTCTGGCCTCAGAAAAGTTACTATATTAAAAAGATTTCGTAATCACAAATTATTTTTTTATTTTTTATTTTTCACTAACAAATAAACTGTGATAACCACCAAAGCCAGTCAATTTCAATAAGGCTAGTCGATTATTTAAAGCACACATCCAAATATCTAAATCAATTATTCGTGTCAGAAAAAAAAAACCAACTTTCAAACGTATTTTGAACGTGACGCGAATTTAATTTTTGGAACAATACATTTATGTTATGAATATGACGCGTTTTGTTTTTAATAGAAAACAAAAGAGTGATTGTACTACAATAGCGTTGTAGATTTTTATAGCAATAAATTAAGTCTAAGTCTAATACTTTAGTTGTTAGTTTTGCAAGAGAAGAGCTGAGCCAATTTTAATTTTATTATTTTTTATTTTTAACATTTTTAATGTGCTATTCCACAGTTAGGGAAGAAAAATAATTATTTAGAAAACGTATAAAACAATGGTTTTATACGTTTTCTAAATAAATACTTTTTTGGTAGACTGCCACCAACCAGGTTGGTCGGTTCAAGTCTCGCTGCGTTCAAATTTTTATACGTTTTCTAAATAAGTATTTTATTATATTATTTTTTCCTTTTTTTTCCAGCTTCACGCCGACAGAGAACCAAGAACCTAGTTATAATATAATTGATTTCTATGAAATGTTAAGTGAATTGTAGATGTGACTGTAATCAGTGGTTGTGGGTTCGATTACAACTTGAGGAAATGTAATAATGAATATTTTAATTTTTTCTCGCTCTAGTAACGAGGCAAAGAGCATGTGTGAGTTCCGTCACTCAACACTCAAAGCCCATGCAAAATTTGGAGAAGAATTAGAAAGGTTAACAAAAATAAATGTTTATTTTTATTTTTTCTGCTTCACGCTATCAGGTAGAAGGAACCTAGTGTTAAAACACTCCGTTCTCCACTCACTGCTGAACTATTCGAGGCGTTGTATGTTGAGTGGCGGAGCTCAACGCCGGGATTTTGCCTAGGTGGATTTTGAGAGAGAGACGAAAATATTAATAAATAATCATTCATTGCCTCGAGTGGAGATCGAACCCACAAACGTCTCGTTACTGGGTCATCCTTCCGCTCCTGCGCCACGAGGGCCTCATTAAACATGTAACAAATATCCAATATTTACTTTCCCTCTATCTATCTCTATCTATCTATTTATCTTTATAATCTGTCAACCCACGCATCCGGATATTACGTTAGGGCGGTATAGAGTATAGACAGCGGATCTGACTTAATTCATGTTTTACAAAGGCCCGTGTGGACACGCCCTTATTGAATTATAATATCGTATATATTATATATACTTTATGGAAATTATATATGGATAGAATTCTAATATTAAAATGCAAATTTGATTGTTTATACTTTTAATTAATTAAAAGAAAATTGAAAATTAAACTTAAATTAGCTTCACACTGTTTCCCTAGCGGGGTAGTCTACGGTCTCTATATACCTCTTTCGCCTCGTCCACTGTCATCAACCTCTTCATACATACCCTCCGGGGGATCCTCGTGGTTCTTACGTGATCTTTCTCCAGTATCTTTGATATTGTGTTTACAAAGGTGACAACAGAGTCTAGAGAGTCGACTACCCCTCCCTCTCTTACGGGAGCGCCCATTCCTTCTTTCCATTCCTTCTTCATAAATATTTTTTGCCATTCTTTCATCACTCATTTGTTCGACGTGCCCAAACCAGCTGAGCACGTTCTTCTTCAGTTTCACCGTGATATCTTCGCTAATAACGCACAAACGGATCAACTGACCAACCGACAAATTTTAAAAACAAAAAAAATATAGAAATCTCTATTTTATGGATTTAGTACGCATAGCCTCTATTATATAGCCCCCAACAATAGATTTTCTCATACATTTTCCATGTACAGACAGCAATCAGTAAGTATTGTATTATATATATAAAAAAAAATCAGCTTCACGCTGTATCCCGCACACAGCAGAGTAGGCAAAGGGAACCTAGTGTTAGAAAGTGGGGAACGGAGTGTCTTAACACTCCGTTCCCCACTTTCTGCTGAATTCTAGAGGCATTGCGTGTTGAGTGACAGAACTCAACGCCGCGCTTAACTTTGACACCAGAGCGATGAAATGGAAATATAAATTTAAGTAAATATTTCATCTCTTCGAGTGGGGATCGAACCCACAACCAGTCGGTTTTACAGTCAAACCTCGTGCCGTTGCGCCATGACTGGCCTCTCTATATATATGTAGTATTATATATGTACCTATATATAGATATATATCATCTTGCCGAAGTGAATTACGTTTAGATGGAATGTAATTACAAACAATTGTGTTAATTATAATTTCGTTTATATCGCTTCCGTAATATGAGAGAAAGATGAATTTATAATTTGGTTATATTCGAGATATATGTTTTATTGTGTACACTTTAAGTAATTTTTTTTTTTTGTTTTATTATAAATGAAATAACCAAATTCTAGAGCCATTACGTATTGAATGGCAGAACTCAACGCCGCGTTTTACATCGACACCACAGCGGAGAAATGTAAATATAAAAAAACTAAATAATAGAACCTGTGTTACATAGATGAAAATATGATTAACATGGTGATGATGCCAGTCGTGGCGCAGGGGCACTAGCGTGCGTGTAAACGCGACAAGGTTCGATTCCTACTCGAGGAAATGAAATTTTATACTATTAAAATATTTATTATTTTATTATTATTATTTATTATTTTTGGTAACGAAGCAAAACTGCGACCTTGATTTCGGCCTTAACCAGCAACGTCTCCAGAAATCGATGGAAATGATCGAAGGATGTGTGTTAACACCAGGTTTCCAGGTTCCCTCTGCCTACTCTGCTACGTTCGAAGTATAGCGTCAAGCTAAAAACCAAACAAAAAAAAAGATGTTATATAACCAAGATATAAATACCTGAGAAAAGGATATATCCAATAGAAAAAGATTTATTATAACTTGAACTAGCATTTCCTGAGATTTGCGCTTTTAACCAAATAAAATATACTTTATAATATTATTATAAGACCAGATAGAGTACCGTAATTTACTCTTAAAACGTCCTTGACCCGCGACATATATACATTATCCTAAAGGGCACAAAATACATACAATTTATATATCTAAATACGCGGCACAAACACATTATCAAAGGTAAACTCATTTTACTCGAAGCACCAATTTAAAATCACATACGCTTTGAATATAATATATAATTTCAGCATTTATATTATATTATTATTATTATTATATTGGGAAAAAAAATTAAAATTTAAAAAATTTAAAAAAATTTAAAAAAAAATTAAAATTAAAATTAAAAAAATTTAAAATGAAAAAAAAATTTAATTTTGGTTTATTTTGGCATTTAAAATTTTGGTTCTAGTAAAAATGTATAAGAGTACTAAGTTATATTGGTTATACAATTTTTTTTTGCTTCACGCTGTATCCCGCACAGAGCAGGATATGGAGAGGGAAGCTGGGTTAAACAGTTTTATATTATTTTATTTGCTCCAAGAGCTGTCGTGGAACAGAACGTCGGGTTTACAGCCAGTAGGATCTGGCCTTGTTGCCTGAGGTAGGAAATTAAAATATTTAAAAAAATCAAATTAAATCAGCTTCACGCTGTATCCCGCACACAGCAGGATAGGAATAGGGAACTTAGTGCTATGATCTCCGTTCCCCACTTTCCGCCGTATTTTGGAGGCATTGTATATTGAGTGGCGGAACTCAACGTCGCGTTTTGCCTCGACACCAGAGCGTAGAAATGGAAATATACATTTAAAGTAAATATTTTATTTCCTTGAGTGAGGATCAAACCCACAACCAGTCGCGTTTACAGTTACACTTTGTGCCTCTGCGTCACGGCTAGTCGTGTTCAATAAAATATTAATATATTAAATAAATAATTCATTTCCCAGAGTGGGAATAGAACCCACAACCGCCACGTTTACATTTATACGCTTGTACCACGACACCTGTGCCACGACGGTCTCCCATATATTTATATATGTGAAATTAAACTAACCCTATTATCCTTACATCCCATAACAAGGGATGGGAATTTCATTATAAATAATAATATTTTGAAAATTGGAAGGGTTTGAAGATTGGAGAGAATAAAAAAATATAAATAACCAGATCTTTTTCTTTTAATATTTTGTTTTAACAATCTATCTGAAAAAGAAACGGTAGTGAGTTCGATTCGCATTCAAATTAAATTAAATTTTCTTGCTTTGATTGAACTACCCGGCTATACTTGATGGCTGATGGCTTTAAATAAGACAACTAATGACGTCATAAGTAACTTTTAAATATTAATAACATTTTGGTCCAAGTATTTTAGAAAATACCTTCTCATCTAAATATCTAAGATATAATTTCATTTTCCATGTGAAAATATTTCACGAAATTCTTTTATGATATAAAATACTTCTTTTTTCGTTTATTTTTAGAATAATTCCAAAATCTTAATATTTATTAACATTTTATTAACAGAATATTTAGTAGCATTGAGGCCAGTCGCAGGGGCAAGCGTGCAACTGTAAACCCGACAGGTTGTAGGTTCGAATCTTTTTAAAAATTAAATTAAATGAAATTAAATTAAATATGTTATTATATTTCCTCGAAATATTTAATTTCATGTCTTCGCTCTGATAACAAAAACGCAGAACTCCGCCACTCAATAAACAATACCTCCTTACTAGAAACGGAGTATTGCCTTACTAGAAACGGAGCATTTCACATTAGGTTCCCAGGTTCCCTAGCGACAAACAACGTGCAGCTAAAATAAAAAAAAAACTTAGACATGTGAATATAAATTTTCGACATATTCCTACTATGAAATATCGAAAATAAATTTAATATTAATTCTATTGAAGCGTTGATTTCCGCTCCTCAACACGCAATGCCTCCAGAACTCGGCGGAAAGCGGAGAACGGAGTGTCTTAGCACTAGGTTCCCTCTGCCTACCCTGCTGTGTGCGGGATACAGCGTGAAGCTGATTTTTTTTTCTATTATTACATACATATAACAAGAACAAACGCTTAATAGTTGCTATATCTTTTGTAAAACCCACGCGTATTTGAACGTGTCCCACTTTGAGCTACAATGATGATCAGTTGTTCTACACGGATATTGGATACGCCTAGACATTACTGATGTAAAATACAATAAGTGACCTTGATTTTTATTTAATATATACTATATATATGTGACCGTTCGCGCGACCGGTTGCAGGTTCGATTTCCATTTGACGAAATTAAATATTTCATATTACTTTAAGAATGTTAAAAAAAAAAAAATATTCTAAGTTATTATTATTATGGAAGGGAAAATTTGTAAAAATCTCCCTACATAGATGCTAACAACATAAATAAGTTGTAACAAGCGTATAAGAATTTTGAAAACTTTAAGAATGTTAAAAAAAATATATATTCTAAGTTATTATTATTATGGAAGGGAAAATTTGTAAAAATCTCCCTATATAGATGCTAACAACATAAATAAGTTGTAACAAGCGTATAAGAATTTTGACGTAGCCCGACGTGAACGTATAGCTTAGCGATCACAGCGCTTGAACGGTTTCCAAGAGGGGCAGGTTTAAATCGTTGTCTTATTAAGCATTTTTCTTTCCTAAGTGTGCAATAATACTTTCAAAATTAAATAAAAAACCATACAAGAATCTTATCTATACAATTTGTCTATAGTATTTTAATCAGTGTTAAGCAATGAGGTTATTTCAATAATATAACAAAATTTACTTACTCCTACAATGAATACGTCACGATGACATCAGTCCAAAAGGCGATAACAACATTGTAAGGACGTTAAATCGTGTGTTTGAAGGCGTTGAGAGTTGAAATCGATATTGATGAAACGTAGGTTTAAACTACGGTTAAACATATTTAAATATTGTTACTTAATATATTATTTAATAATTTTAATTTGTATTGTGGGAATATAAAGATATATTTATCTTTTTTACTCAACGCAGCACTTGGCTACAACCTTAGAGGAAACAAATGAAAATAATAATTTTATTTTGTAAAGTGGAAATCGAACCCACAACGTGTAGAGTGTACAGTCACACACTTGTGCCCCTGCGCCACAACTGGCCACTATATTTATCTTTTTATTTTATAAAAAACGTACGTGTATTGTGAGATTTTTTAAAATATATTAATATATTATAAAAAAAAATAAAAAATAAATGTCGATATAATTTTGTTATGTCAAAAAAAATAAAAGTCTCTGACCTGTCACCATTCACTTATCTATCTGACATTGGTTGCTATTCGCTTGATTGGTGAATGACGCATGACAAATGACGAAATTTACCCACATTAAATATGAACCCACGACCACTACTTTCCGTCAGTCTTATTAGCCTAGCATAGCCTTACAATAGCTTTACAACTATAAAATATGAATAAAATCGTTAGCAAAAGCAGGTGCATCTATTCTTATACGGCTACCAATTGCAACAAGCAGCTGTTCTGTCCTATTATTTGTTACTATTAGTTTTTATAGCAAAATTTATATTAATACGATTTTACAAATTAGGTTCACGCTGAATCCTGCATACAGCAGGGTAGGCAGAGGGAACCTAGCGGTAAGATACTCCGTTCCCCACTTTTCGTCGAATTTCGAAGGCATTACGTGTTGATTGGCGGATTTCAACGCCGCTCTTTGCCTCGACACCAGAGCGAAGAAATGGAAATATAAATTTAAATAAATATTTCACTTCCTCAGGTGCTAATCCCAAAGTCTAAGTCCCAGAGATAATTACTAAGAATTGTTGTCTGGCAAGAGATAATGCTATTAATTATATATTTTTAAAAATTTTGGCATTATTCCACACGTATGAAAGAAAAATTACTTATTTACACGACGTATAAAAATTTGAACGTAGCGTAAATTTATATTTCCATTTCTTCGCTCTGGCGTAGATGCTAAGCGCGGCGTTGAGTTCTGCCACTCAACACGCAATGCCTCCAGAATTCGGCAGAAAGTGGGGAACAGCGTGAAGCTGATTTTTTTTGTTATAACTTATTTATATTGTTATCATCTCTGAAGGGAGATTTTTACAAACTTCCGCTACCCAAAGAGATAACAACATAAATAAGTTGAAATAAGCGTATAAAGTTTTTGACGTAGCCTGATGAGAACGTACGGCTTAGTGGTCAGAGCGCCTGAAAATACAGTGTTTAAACACTACGTTCTCTCTCTCTATCTAACTTGCTAGATGCAAAAGATTACAAAAAAAAACTTCTAAATCGTTTGCTTAAATTTTTAACAAAGTCCAACATTTCAAGAACATTATAGTATATTTAATTAAAAAGTTTTCCCTTTTGCTAATCCCTAATTAAAATTTTCGGACCCAAGTTCACTTAAAAAACAAAAACATCGTGTTCCTTTGTTCAAACTAAGAATTCATAATACGATATAACAATACTATTAAAATATATATAATAGGTAGGGGCAAAAATATTTTCATATTTTTTCATGTATTTATTAATAATTAAGCTGATTTTCATAACATTAAATGTGACATTCTGAATTTGTAATAAATAAAAAAAGTAACTGGTTCCAGCCATTTTTCAATTGTTTTTCAAGCAAGTAAAATCTATCAGATTTCCATCTGTTTCGGTCATTGCAGAACTCTTTAGAAAAGTAGGTATAAACCTAACCTCAAAAGAACACTGTGAACACTACCTGTCAATTTTTTTTAAATCGAAAGTCTCAAAATTTCTACAGGACTGGCCATCATCAAAACAGGACAAGTCATCGATCAAAACGGCACTACATATTATAAATTAAATTAAATTAAATCAGCTTCACGCTGTATCCCGCACACAGCAGGGTAGGCAGAGTGAACCTTGTGTTAAGACACTCCGTTCCCCACTTTCTGCCGAATTCTGGAGGCATTGCGTGTTGAGTGGCAGTTCTCAACGCCGCGCTTAGCCTCGACACCAGAGCGAAGAAATGGAAATATAAATTTAAGTAAATATTTCATCTCCTCGAGTGGGGATCGAACCAATCGGTTTTACAGTCATACTTCGTGCCGCTGCGCTACAACCGGCGTCGGCCTTTACATGTTATAAATAAATAATAATAATAAAAACATTGTACCTAAAAAAAAAATCCTTTCTATGAACAATACAAAAATACTTTTGCCCCGATCTTATATAAACTATAACTTATACAAAAATATATTGGGATTCAAAATTGCAACAATGACAAATGCTAATTATTTCACCAGCTAAAAAAAATAATTGAATGAGTAAGTGAGCGGTAAGAGAGGTAGGGGGAGACCTCGGTTGACCTTCCAAAACACAGTATCAAAGATACTGAAGAATGTCATGTAAAAAGCATGAAGACCCCCCGGACATGTTTAAAGAGGTTGATGACAGTGTACGAGGTGAAAGAGGTATGTAGAGACCGCAGCGTTGGGGGCTCCGTTCTCTCTGACTACCCCGCTAGGGATACAACGTAAAGCTAAATTAAGTTAAAAATATATATTCCATAAAGATAACCTTTAACAATAATTCAATATTAAAACCGCTTGCAAAATTTTGCAGCTGCATTCTTATCAAAACTGTACAATTTAATCATAATGTTTAATCGTATTTATTTCTCAATCGTCACAGAATATGTGTGTAGAGGCAACACATTTTATTTATAAAGAACATTTTGTCGCTGGCTGTAAGTTCATATCAATAGATGTTATCTAAACGAAATTCCTATTCACAATTCCATTCTATCTAATATAAGGAAAAAACCGGTCAAGTGCGAGTCGGACTCGCCCACCAAGGGTTCTGTACCGATTTCAGTATTGTATGTCAACGGGAAGTACAACTTATAAAAGTTAACTACTTAAATTTGCCGGCATATGCACTCATTTTGTATTAAATTAACTACAAATATAAATTAATGAGAAATATCTATAAATTATATCTATAAATATCTATAAATTATAAATAAATCATTTTTCGGAATTTTTCACTCCATACCAGATTTCATAACTGTAGGTATCTCCATACCAAATTTTATAAATGGCTTTGACAAACCAACTGGCGGAGAACAAAGTGCCTATACAGGTTTCGTTTTTACCTTTTGAAGTGCGGAACCCTAATATAAGAAAAACAAACGAAAAAGTCGTATCACAAAGGTCCTAATTGAAGAGCAGATGGTTCCTTTTAGCCACGTGCCGCTAGCGCCTGTTTTTCGAAGAAATAAAAAAATATACGGCTGATACATTTTCATTCTTATTTTTATATAAATAAGGCTTAAAATGATATAACAATATTGAATATACTTATAATTGTTCGAAAATGGATGCGACCATACAGTAAGTAGGATAATGGCGATTTTTTTTTATATAATCCGGATGTTTATTCGGTTGGTCCTTGATGGGTCCAAACGTCCCTTCTTACCTGAGGATTTTGACACTCACCTGGAACAAATAACAGTTTTATTAGTTTTATGATTAACAGTTATGAGGCCAGTAGTGGCGCAGGGTACAAGCGTTTGACAGTAAACGCGACGGGTTGTGAGTTCGATTCCTACGCGAGGAAATGAAATATTTCATATCTTCACTTCCTTGCACTAGAAATGAGCCAAAGGCGACGATCTGAATTCCACTTCTCAACATACAATGCCTGCAATCGGAAAGTGGGGAACTGATGTGTCTTAACGAGAAAGGAGTATCTTTAGACTAGGTTCCCTTTGACCACCAAAAAAAAAACAAACATCTAAAGGAACATTGAGGCCAGTCGTGGCGCAGCGGCACGAGGTGTGGTTGTAAAACCGACTGGTTGTGGGTTCGATCCCCACTCGAGGAGATGAAATATTTACTTAAATTTATATTTCCATTTCTTTGCTCTGGTGTCGAGGTTAAGCGTGGCGTTGAGTTCTGCCACTCAACACGCAATGCCTCCAGAATTCGGCAGAAAGTGGGGAACGGAGTGTCTTAACACAAAGTTCCCTTTACGTATCCTGCTGTGTGCGGGATACAGCGTGAAGCTGATTTTTTTTAAAGGAACATGATATATTGATTTAAGTACTTGTGTAAATCAATTGACACCTTGCCTCACACGTCTAATGGCGTCGAAAGTTTAAAATTCCATAAAGTGAACTAACTCTGTACTAGTAGGTCCATATAAAGCGGTTACGGCAATTATTTAGTTTCAAACGAAAGCAATACTTTCGAACGACTTCAGTATTTGTTATATTTCCTGTATGTGCGTGTTTAAACATGTTGCCTTATATTGACTTCATTTACTGACTATTTTATTAATTAAGTAGAGGCCAGTTGTGGCGCAGGGGCGTAATGTGTCTGTAAAATCGATTGGTTGTGGGTTCGATATTTATTTAAATTTATATTTTGATTTCTTTTCTGTGGAGTCGCGGCAAAGCGCGGCGTTGAGTCCCTCCACTTAACACTAGAAAAAATTGTACTGGAAAGGGGAAAAAACGAGATGTTCTATTTAACACTAAGACAAAAGAGCACGCAAAGAATGTCGAGGACGACGACTAGTGATATTATAAAATTATAAACCAAACAATTTAAATCAGCTTTACGTACTCCGCATACAACAGGGTAGGCCTCTGCCTTACGTAGTGTTAACAGACTCCGTTCTCCACTTTCCGAACTCTAAGGGATTGCGTGTTGAGTGGCGGTACTCTACGCCACGTTTCGCCTCGGCACCAGAGCCATGAAATAGAAGTATAAATTTAAATAATTATTTCATTTTCTACAGTCGGGATCGAACCCACAACCAGTCGATTTTACAAGCACACTTTGAGCCCCTGCGCCACAACTGGCCTCTGATATTATAAAACTAATAATAAACTAAATTTAAATTGACAATATGAAAATTGTGTTCAGAAGATCACACGCAACTGAAATTTTAACGCTTTGAATCTGTTAATTTAATTATAAGATCAAAGAATCAACAGATGTCACATGATACGAAACGTTATTTATTTAAGTTATTTTTAATGAAAATAATTTTATAATAGTTAATATTAAATATAGGTCTATATATTTTCCATGTATTTTAGTAGTGCCAATTCTCTCTATAATTTGAGTAAAATCCAGACCTAAATGAAATTAAAAATTAAGTTTTTAATTTATTTTTATTTCCTTGCTCTGATAACAAAATAATGCGTGGAGCTGAGTTTCGCCACTCGAGTCGCGATATCACATAATATTGGACAGAGAGTAGGAAACGGAGTGTCTCAACACTAAGCTCAATCTACCTTCTTTGGTATATATGGGGACAGCGTTAAGCTACGAAATAAAACATTTCCATAAAATCTGATTTAGTAAGAAATACAAATACAATCATAAAATCATAAATTAAATATCGATTCAAGCATTGATTTATTTCTATCATTGATACTGTATGAAACGCAATAATTTATAATGTAAGCCAACTGTCAAGTTGTAAAGGTAATAAATTGGTGAAAGGAAGGACGAACGTATATTTTTTTTAATATTATTTTTAATTCTACTATAAATCTATTAAAAATACCTGACATTGCCTAGATGATACTTCAATTCAGTATGAAAATTCAATTTAATCCAGAAAGTATAAATTCGTGACAATTTTTTTTTGTAAAAAAGTTACAGACACTGAAAAATGGCTAAATTAAAAAAAGCAAAATTAAAAAAGAAATTTTAAATTTAAAGTCTTTGTATGAGTTAAATGAAATATATATATTATTTAACACTACATGGAGGCCAGTCGTGGCGCAGGGGCACAAAGTGTGACTGTAAAACCGAGGAGATGAAATATTTACTTAATTTTATAATTCCATTCCTTCGCTCTGGTGTCGAAGACAAGCGTGGCGTTGAATTCTGCCACTCAACACACAATACCTCCAGAATTCGGCAGAAAATGGGGAACGGACTGTCTTAACACTAGGTTCCCTTTGCCTACCCTGCAATGTGCAGGATACAACGTGAAGCTGATTAAGCTGATTAACACTACATCATTGGGAGTCACTGTAACTATTAAATTAACAAGACGAATTACAACATTTTTTATATTACAAGCAATTTTTATATTTTACCGAACCTGAGACCAAAAAAAAAAATAGACAAAAATATACAATTTATCTATACTGTCAAAAATTATAAACACCCAATATAACATCTAAAACAACAGTATATTAATATATAATTTTAATATTACTAATTAATTGCTTTTGACTGGCTCGAGACCCCCGCGGTGAGAGACAAGTGTGTGTATCATACACCTAATACACGAACATACATTCTCATTAGATATTTCCAACGTTTCGACATGGATAAATGTAAAATATAAGCTTTGATAAAATAAATCAGCTTCACGCTGTATCCCGCATACAGCAGGGTAGGCAGAGGGAACCTAGTGTTAAGTCACTCCGTTCCCCACTTTCTGCCGAATTCTGGAGGCATTGCGTTTTGAGTGGCAGAACTCAACGCCGCGCTTAATCTCGACACCAGAGCGAAGAAATGGAAATATAAATTTAAGTAAATATTTCATTTCCTCGAGTGGGGAACGAACCCACAACCCGTCGGTTTTACAGTCACACTTCGTGCCGCTGCGCCACGACTGGCTTCAAACTTTGTTTCTACCGTTCAATCTATATTTATATTAAAATCGTGTAACAGATTGGTCCTTTACATAGAAGATGTTTGAGGAAATGTTATTGTTATTAATGTAATAGAAGCCAAAACGATGATTTTTATTTTTTTTTGTCTATGTGTCGGTTTGTCTGTGCGTTAGACGGCGCTGATCTCAGAAACGGTTTAGCCCATTTAAATGCAGTTTTCACTATTGTATTCTGGTTTTACCTTATACAATTCTGAAATAATAACGTAAACCTCGATAGGCTGGCTCTACCAGTTAAATTTTAATCGTTCATATATAAGCATTTATCGAATCGAGAACCCATAACCATCGCTTTTAAAATCAGATCCTGCCCTACTGCGTTACGATGCCCTCAAAACCGTTATTATTTTTATTAAAAGAGATTTATACCTAAGATATATACAATTCAAGAGCAATATCACAAAAACCAATTGTTCCATAATTTCATACAATAATGACCTATCAATGAAAAAACATATTGTACTGGCGGTCGCATCTCTTAGCTTCCATGTAACTTGATATCCAGCAAAAGTTTTACCCCCCACGGACCATCTTCTATAATGATATATTTAAAAGTCGGTATTACAATAAAGTATGTATTTTATGCTTTAGGTAAAATCATGTGGTTCTTTCTATATAAATTTTATGAGGAATATAAAAGGATAGAAGGTTCAATACCGAATGAAGTGATTAAATATTAAGATATTCCTAAAAGGAGTGTGTTGTTAAAGATTGTAAGCTTGACTACTTAAATAATGTATTTTAGGTATAAAAATTATGGAAGTTTAAAAAAAATGACGTGAAGCAACCATCACCATCCATCATATAATAAAACCATAAAAATCTTAAAACAACCGAAACCGAAACCGAAAACCAAGAAAAAATATCATTATTCCGTATATTATTCCAAAGGACTTGACAAAATAAATATTCTAATTCTGTACCAATACCACACATGAGGACACGCGGTATTTCTGTTCAAATGGAAGCCAGATTGTTAGCAATCCTTATTTAAACCAATAAACAAAGCCAAACGTGCTTATTGAATCACATATTATTTTTGTACTAGTGGCGTGCCTCGGTTTTACTACAATAAACGTACATTCTTTCTCTTAAAAGCAATAAAGGTAAAAATATGTAACCAACAATTTAAATTTATTACTAAAATTTGGTTATTTCAATACGGAGTATCTGAACACTAGGCACACTAGTAGGATCTAATACTCTAATTATCTGTTTATCGTGTTTTAGGAGAAAACGCGTGTAGCTGCTTTTTTGAAATGATTGTGCAGTAAAACGTTAGAGGCTTATGGAAGCTTAACATATCTTTTGCTCCTAAAATATTTGATTGTAATCAGGTAGATTCTTGTAAAAACGACTGCTACTTCTCCACCAACATATAAATAGTTCTTAGCCCAAACTATAGGAAAATCTTTAAATGTGAAATATGTCTTCTCGGCTTGTTGACATGAGTGCTAATTAAAAGTGAGTAGATAGAAAATGAAGATCAAAGAAAATATCTCCAAACTGAATTTACCAAATATAACTACGATATTCTGATTGACCCTTAAATTTAAATAAAATTATATAATATTCAATAAATCTAAATTTCTTATTAGTAGAATAAAACAAGCCAAATATTGGATTCATAATTATATAGATTAATCTAATTTATCTGAACCACCGTCGAAGAGAATATTTGAGGAGTATCGAGCCTAATAAATTGAAATTCGATTTAGATACGGAGCACTGACATTTGACTTTGACTTGTTAGTGTCTGACTAATCAATCAATAAGTGTGAATTATCTGAATTTTCATCGTCACCAACATCATCATCAAGATCATCATCAGCCTGTCTACATTCAAATTAGCGTGTAGATCTATGAGATCTTTATTGTTCGTTTCCAATCGCTGTCACTGCTGTGGGGTAATACAATTTCAAAGTTATTTAGAAGTGACAAATTTATAATACACTTGACTCCTGTAGAGGTCAGTCGTGGCGTAGAGGAACAGGCGTGTAAACGCGATATATTGTAGGTTTGATTCCCACTAGAGGAAATTAAATATTTAATATTTTCATTTCTACCCTCTGGTGTCCAGGCAAAACGCATCGTTGAGTTCCGCCACTCAACACCCAATGTCATAATTCGGCGGAAAAAGTCAAATCACAAAATTCTGAACTCTAGGTTCCCTCTGTCTTCCTTGATGCAAAGTAAGAAATATCACTTGAATCCTATTTTAAATACACACACGCACAAATTTATTTAATTTCGTTAGATACGCCGCCTTAGGAACAAACTGTGTGCCTTTGAAAGTTTTATTTTGATCTTTTATTGGCTATTAGCTTTACTGAGATTGGATGTAAGTAATTAATTCTGTTCTAAGGACGCCTTAGTTCATGGTCGCTCTTGTTTTGTATGAAGCGTAACATCTTAACATTCCTGTGGACTAACGAATGAAAGGGAAAGTTGTTGATCAAATTATTTTATTTTTGGTAGCTTCGGTTTTTGGTAATATTTAATTAAGGACTAGTTTTTTAGATATTTCTTTGTGAGGTTTAGAATTTTTGGATGAAATTTCGAAAATTGTAAAATAGGAAGTATTTTTGTTATACATACACTAATTGCTGCTTCCTTAGGGTTTGTATATGTACATACGAGTACATAATCAAAGATATCCTGAAAAAATAAGTAATTGCAAATTTAACGTAAATCAACT
The DNA here is from genome assembly GCA_018249695.1 of Heliconius erato demophoon. Lineage (NCBI taxonomy): Eukaryota > Metazoa > Arthropoda > Insecta > Lepidoptera > Nymphalidae > Heliconius > Heliconius erato. The sequence goes on along the minus strand of DWQW01004300.1, from coordinate 2,491 downwards.
TCAATATTTCTAGAGGCTAGACGCGGCTCACAACACACACAACCGTGCGAGGCGTAGCGCGGCGTTAAGTACCGCCGCTCGATTTACAATGCTTTCAAAATCCGACGGAAAGTGGAAAATGGAAGTATCTTAATAAGGACAGATTGTCTTAACACTAGGTACCCAGGTTCCCTCTGCTTATCCTACAATATCTGGAATGTAACAAAAAAATGTTTAACATAGTTAACATTCTTTACAGTGAATATATTAAATTTCAGTTTCTCAGTACAGTAAATGTTCACATTTGGGTCACGATGGTGGACTCCCTTATGTTGGTACACGTTAAACATTAACTTCGTTGTTGTCATAAATAAACTAGAAATTTAACTTTTTATAGTATTAGTTTACTAGGATATATTTATTTTATCTGTATTTGATTTAATTCTAAACAAATAATAATAATTCGCGTGATACTAAAAAATTTTTTGTGAGGTGACGTGATGCCTATAAATTATATTATTTTTCCCTATAAAGGACTCTTTACAATAATTTAGTGTTATTTTCACTTTATAAAATTAAATAGGAAGCTAATATTCATTAACTTACAATAGATAATAACATTTGGTCACCTCTTTGCAAAATTGTTTTTTAAATAATAAATCTGATACATTATTCTCTCAGCGCCGCGCAATACGTTTTTTTTACCAGAGATATAAATTTAATTAAATATTTCATTTTCTTAAGTGAGGATCGAACCCACAACCAGTCGCGTTTACTCAGTGTAAATTCTAGTCATACACGTGTGTACCTGCGTCACGACTTGCATCAGCTTCACGCTGTATCCCTCAAATAGCAGGGTAGGCAGAGGGAACCTAGTATTAAGAGTTCTGGGGGCATTGCGTGTGGAGTGGCGGAACTCAACGCCGCGCTTATTTTCGTTGCATATTTTCATTGCCTCGACATCAGAGCGAAGAAATGAAAATATAAATGTAAGTAAATATTATATTTCCTCAAATGGGGATCGAACCCACAACCAGTCGATTTTACTGTCACACACTATGCCCCTGAGCCACGACTACCCATAATATAGGTTATTATATTGAAATAGCGAAATGGGATGCCAGATTATTACATTATATAGCAAAACTGTTAAATTAACTGAAACGGTAAACATAACCGTAAAATATCTCTTTGTTAGATAAATTAATTACAGTAATATTTAGTTAGTTATATTGCTAGCAATATAAACACTGCGGTGTTTAACACCATTTTGTTAGTATTTCTGCGAGAAGCCACGAAGCTGGAGATTTAATTATTTTTGGGTTCTCTCAATATTTGTAGAGGACGTGTAATTTCAACTTTTGCTTTGGAGGGCCTCCCTAAACTTTTTTTTGGGGCATTTTTCTAATAAATTAATAAAGTTTTCGTGTTTTATGGGTCATCGTGATTTAGTCGACGCGTCCAAATAATAATATTTATTGTGTAGGTACATTGGTGAATGTGCGTGGTGGTTTATAGGTTCAAATCATGCTTGTGTTAGTGCATTTTGAATAAACGCTGTTTGTAGACAGAGACTAGAAGCATTTTACCATTAAAATTAAAATAAAAAAATAATTAGTTTTAGTTTTGTTTATTTCCTATTTTGATATAGCCATTACTTCTAGAAAAGCAAAGAATTTTTGGATTTAAAAACAAAATATACACTTTTTACCGATTACAGAGGTAACTTACGTAACTGAGTCATAGAGTGGTACTTGATTTTTTTTCTAAAATGACATATGTGAAGTTTTTTTGGTTGAACGCGCTAATCTCAGGAACTACTGGATAGTCCATTTATCGATGATACCTATAGACGCAACTCACGTTAACCTATTCTATGACTACTCAGGCGTAGCTGGAGATAATAGCTAGTGTTACATACGAAAAAATCAAATCAAATAAAATTAGCTGTAATCACGCTGTATCCCTCATACAACAGGATAGCCAAAGGAAACCTAGTGTTAAGACACTCCTTCAGTCGAATTGTTCGAGGCATTGCATATTGTGTGGCGGAATTCAACGCCGGGCTTTCTGCCTTGGTGCCAGAGCGACGAAATGAAAATATTTCGAAATAATAATTAATTCCCTCGAGCGAGGATCGAGCCCAGAACCATCACGTTACAGCCACACCCAGTCCCCTGTACCACAATGGCCTCATCATATGACAAAATACGACATTCCACATACATATTTCACATCTAAATCAAAGTCACCCGCCATTTCTAATAATCTAAATAGTAATACAACCTAAACATCAATTCTACTATGAAGGTATCCCTCTGACCTGTGAGGACTGAGGACATACCATTTTATCACAGTCCTCCCACGCTTCTATGATTATAACAACTTAAGTACTGGGGATCCTTTAAAACAGATACAATGCTTCATTCCTTGACAGTTTAGTTATGAAGTCGAGATTTGTTTGGAACCTTTTAGAGAAATGATTATTATTTAGATGTTGTATATTATGTTG
>DWQW01004299.1:0-20190 GCA_018249695.1 Heliconius erato demophoon | reverse complement strand
TCGCTGGCAAGCTAATGCCTTGAGTTCATTCAAATGACGATAACTTTTTTTTTAATGAACCGATTTTGATGAACCAAACTTTAAAACCTAAATTGAGTTAAAACAAAGCAATTGGTGAAATTTTCAATTAAATCGGTTCAGTAGTTTCAGAGAAAAATGCGGACAACAATATGTCGACAGACAGACAGACAGACAGACAAGAAATTCAAAAAAAATCTTTTTGCTTTCTATTAGTCTTTTTAAGTGTACCTCTATCCATTTCAGTCAAAATTACTAAATGTACAGACAAAATATTTTTACTGTCTTATTATATATAGAGAAGAGATAATATACTTAGTATATTAATTTTACATAAAAATATTAGTAGTCTTACCAATATCACTTACGATACAATGATGGATAAGTTGATATTATGACGGATGCCCTGCTAACGTAGGCAATTTATCGAGTCGATTGCACATGTAACATCATCGACTTATTATGAGAAACATCCTGTATCAAAACATTTTTAAAGTGTTAATCCACACTTAGGAAAGAAAAATACTTATTTTAGAAAACATAGCGGGACTCGAACCCGCGCCTCCTAGGAATTGACCTGGTCGGTTTCCAGGAGGCGCGGGTTCAAGTCCCCTACGTTCAAATTTTTATACGTTTTCTAAAATAAGTATGCTGTATCAAAATATACATATTGTTGCACTAAATTACTTTTTTTTAGTTCTTTGATATAAATAATTGGTTAACTGCGAGAATTGTAAAAACTGATTTTGATAAGAAAACTAAAAAAAATAATGTAATTTTAAATTGTATAAATCTTTTTTATACTTCCTTATATTAAAATTTTAATAGATGGCTGTGTGTGTATGGAAGATATATAAGAAAAAATTGTTGGTTCTATTACGTTAATAAACAGTCACATTTAACGCAACAGAACCAAAAACAATCATTTTTAAAATTTTGTTTATATGTCTGTTTGTCTGTGCGTTTCGTAGGAACTTCCTTCCACGCGCCATTCAACTGTGGAATGGTCCACCTGCGGCAGGCAGTGTTTCCAGGTCAATACGAACTGTATACCTTCAAAAAGCGCGTCTATTTCCACCTTAAAAGCCGGCAATGCCGGACCTGTAGCTCCTTTGATGTTACACAGAGTCATGGGCGGCGGTAAGCACTTACCATCAGGTGATCCGGACACTCGGTTGCCTTGTCATTTCCATAAAAAAAATCTTAAAAACAGTAAATTTTGTAGTTGTTTTATTCAATCGGCTTATAAATAAATAAAAAAAATATTTGTAAAAACAAAAACCCCGACTGCATAAGACTAAAAAGAAAATAAACAAGTCCAATAGTTTATTAGGATTAACAGTTGGGAATCTTTAAATTATGCGGAGTTCCTGGTAAAGATTTTATTGATTGAAGAATTCCTTATAGGTCCCGACTGTTAATTCTAATGAACTATTGGGCTTGTTTATTTTCTTTTTAGTTTTATGCAGTCGGGGTTTTTGTTTTTATAAATATTTTTTTATTTTTCACTTTTTTGTTAGGATTCAATATGGTAATGATAATCATGATATACCTTTTTGAAATCCTCGTATTAAGCTATTGAATTTAATACTGATATTGTGGTATTCGAAACGAAAATCTTTTTTTTCACTAAGTCCAATGGCGTCCCACAGCCGCCATGATTGATTTTTTTTAACGTCACCTATCTAAGAATGGCTCCAGAATTCGGCAGAAAGTGGGGAACGAAGTACAGCGTGAAGCTGAAATTAATGCATATTAGTAAATTAATAAATATGTAAACGTGCGAAGCCGCGAGCAGTACTCTAGTACTCTATAAATTATAATTCGCTTCAATGAAATTATGAAATCCTAATTTTCACGAGAATAATATTTCAATTTCAAATACTGTTGAAAAAAAATAATACAATATATACAGCTTATTCAGGACTATTCAATCAAATGAATTATTCTGATTCCTATTAATTTGTATTCAGTGTATTTCAATAAAAAATAAATTGACGCTTGGCTGGATTTATATTTTTATTTAATCCTACATTTAATAAAACCTATCCATGACCTAATAAACCTTTAAACGAATATAATATTATACCTACTTAGATATACTTAGGTGTATAATGGTAGGCTGCTAATCCCCATATACAGGGTGGAAGCGTCAGCGGTAATTTTACGGGAACACCGTATAGAGTAAAATATTTTAAGCCCATATCTAAAGAAATTCATCAAGATACCTCGACAGTTTAGACATAGGTTTTTTTTCATTTCACGATGTTTATCCATACCTGTATTTCGTGTGACGCAGTTACGCATAGATACCAATAACGTAAACACATACATATTACTATAAAAAAATGACTAAAGGTTAAACAACTTTAAACTTTGCAGCCCATGCTTACGACTCAATCTCGGAATGAGGCGTATGCGGCGGTTTCCCTGTGATAGGTTTATATCTGCGTGCGTCCGTCTTGCAAAATGGTGTTTTATTTTACATCGATAATTTATTTTGTTTGAAAAAAATACTTTTCAATTTTTGGAAAAAAAAATTGTATTAGGCTTTTATAGGTTAGCTAAAACTGTGTGTTTCGTTTAAAGTGGCGCTGACAAAAATACTTTAGGTATATATTCAAAACTTATTTTTGCAGCAAATTTAATCTTATATTATATTAATATACTGATATACCACAATTTTTGTATTTACACTATAAAAACGTTCAATATCAGATATATTATATTTTTAACACATTCTATTATCAATAAACACAGGCCGGTCGTGGCGCAAGGGCCACAAGCTTGTAAATGTACATGCAACAGGTTATGAGTTCGATGCCCACTCGAGAAAATGAAATATTCAAAATTTCAATTTCTTCGATCTGTTAACGAGGCAAAGCTCGTCGTTGAGTTCCACCACTCAACACGAAATGCCTCCAGAATTCAGCGGAAAGCCCACTTGGAGCGTAGTGTCTTAACACTAGACTACCGTTGCCTGTAGCGTGAAACTGAAAAAAATAATTATTTGAATATATAATTGAGAATCTCCCATTACTACATTGAATTCATGTATGTCACGCAAATTCAAAATGTTCGTATACAAATATAAGCAAATAGATCTATCAAACTCGCGTATTTAACTATCACTGTACGTCAGTTAACGGTCCGATTCACAAAAATTTGGTTGATTAAATTTTCAAACAGAAATATAAAAATTTTGCGCTAAATTAAAGCACACGATGGTGGAATATTGAGATTTTTTGAAATAGTTTACTGAAAAAAGAAGGAAATAAAATGATTTCGGTATTTTTTTTATTTCTTTTTTTAGATCTACACAAAAATGTTCAATATAGACAAAAGGCTAACATAAGCTTTCACGGAAATAAAAATGAAATTTATTTATTTTCATTCAAAATTCGATTTCATATTTTAATTACACAATTTAAATGAAACTATTTAACCGTATTAATAGCGTGTGTTTAGTATTGGCCACCCGCTTGCGGCTTCGCCTGCTTAAACTACTGAATTATTTACTTAATACGCTTAATTGTATATAATATATGTTTGAATTTCGTAATTCCCATAAGAGTATTCAATTGAATGTTATAAAAAAAGAACGTTTGGATACTTACTACAAAATCGTAACTCAACGGTGTCTGTTCATGAAAAATATATTAGTAAAAAATTTAATTACGGACATTTCACAATGTAATAGAACTCATTCGACTTGTCTGTTTGTCTGTGCGTTTGTTTACGCTAATCTCAGAAAGGGATAAAAAAGGCGAAAAAAGGTAAAACGAGATTCACTATGTATGTATAATATGCTCATATAGAATAGCTTCAGCTTGAAAATCTTGATGCAGTTCTTAATGAGCATTCTAGTGAACAGCAACTGGGCTTCAAAACTTACCATGGTTTCATTGTTAGGTAGCTAAAGGTTTTAAAGATCTGAAGACTTCAAAAATTTTATGACTCACTCAGACGCACCATCCAACAGAGGGCAAGATACAATCAGCTCATTCTGCAGGAATCCAGGGCAGTACGCGAGGCAATTAAGAAATCGTTCTCGGTAGTTTGATATAATAATTATATCAACTAACAGACGAATGCCACCTCAGTCTACCTGTGACCACGGACTACTGCAAAGTGTTCAAAACGTCGGGTTTCCAAAAATACAAAATATACGCGATTAATTCAATTAAATAGTTTAATTTAAAATATATTTATTATGTTTACAAAAATGTGCGAGTAAAAAGTGATACTACAGTATTTTTAAGGAAAAATCATAGTAATAATAAAACAGCAACAGCTCTAGCAACATTAGAGCAATCCCTGAGGACCCCTGTCTGTCATCAGCCTGAAAGCAATTACCAGAGATTAAAGCTGGAAATCGTTTGAAATTACCATCTTATGTAAATCTATTTGCTTCCTAATTTCTTGTACCATTTCGTATATAGATTGAAATATCTAGCTTTCTAGTTTCTTGAGTATTTTACAAAACTTTAGATAAAAATTTTGTTGAGTATTATCAGCTTCACGCACATCAGTGTAGGCAGAGGGAACCTAGTGTTAAGACACTCCATTCCCCACTTTCTGCCGGATTCTGGAAGCATTACGTGTTGAGTAGCAGAATTTAACGCCGCGCTTTACCTCGGCTACACCGGCGCTAAGAAATGTAAAAATAAATTTAAGTAAATATTTCATCTACTCGAATGGGAATCGAACCCACAACCAGTCGGTTTTACAGCCATATATTGTGCCACTGCGTCACGACTGAGTATTAATTAAATAAATTATCAACATTATTAAATGGTTCTATAAACATTTATTTAGTGTAAACTATTTTATTCACTACTTTGTTTACAATATTTTTTTTTGTGATTCACTTACTTTGTCACGGTTATGGCATTATAACTCTATTAAAAAATCTTTTAATACAAACTTACAAAGTCTACAGTGTTAAGTATAAAAACTTTTTTATTGTGCTAATAAGTTCATTAAAAAAAATCAAATCAGCTTCACGCTGTATCCCGCACACAGCAGGGTAGGCAGAGGGAACATAGTGTTAAGACACTCCGTTCCCCACTTTCTGCCGAATTCTGAAGGCATTGCGTGTTGAGTGGCAGAACTCAACGCCGCGCTCAACCTCGACACCAGAGCGAAGAAATGGAAATATAAATTTAAGTAAATATTTCATCTCCTCGAGTGGGGATCGAACCCACAACCAGTCGGTTTTACAGTCACACCTCGTGCCGCTGCGCCACGACTGGCCTCAATAAGTTCATATATATTTAATAATTTAAATCATGTAAAATATTACAATCAGAATTGCAGCTTTGTAGGTTTTAGGAGACGAGAAAAATGATTTTTTTTTTTAGTATATTAGGGAAAACATTTGTTTACTCTTTTAGCCATCTGATTTCTAGACACAGGACACCCTCCAAGGACGCCATCGACTTCCGGTAAACTGGACCAGATGTACGTTTGAACGAGACCACTTATTGAACGTCGTCCAGTTCATGAGCTCCAATCAAGAACCTTTCCGCCCCAATGACTATCGGTTCTCGTCACTATGTGTCCTGTCCACTGCTTTTACTTACTACTACTACTTTAATGTACTTAAAAATTGTCTAGAAAGTATACGAGAGGCCGGTTGTGGTGCAGACGCACAAGTGTATGACTGTAAACGCTACAGGTTAAAGGGTTCGATTTCTACTCGAGAAAATGATATATTTAATATTTTCATTTATTCATTCTAATAGTAACAAGTCAAAAATGGGTTCCGCCACTCAACAGGCAATCTCTGCAGAATTTGTTGGAAATTTCTAAACGGAAGTGTCTTAAAGGGAACAGTCTATCTTAACACAAGGTTCCCGACCTCCCTCTACCTATCCTGTTGTGTGCGGAATACAGTGTGAAGCTACAAAAAAAATGTTTTACTATTCAGCCAGAAAAAATATTACACACAAAAAAACGATGCATAATAAACTTATCATATATCATAAACCAAATCAACACCATTATATTCATATTATATGATCATTAATCTACCACTAAATCCCCATAAATTGTTACTTAATACATGATTTGACACAGCAAAGGTAAGTGGCGTCCAGTCCCTTGTTAATATTCCAACTGACTCGACATTCCCGTACCTAAAGCTAGGAGTATATGAACAGAATAGTAGAGAAGACAATGACAAATGATAGTTTACTGTGTTTTAAGCAGTACTTAATTTGTTTGGAGTTGTCTCTACTTGAAGTTTTTTGTGGCTTTTTTAATTTAATTTACGTATACATTGTTAAATAGTTTTGTTTTGGTTTATTAGATAAACAAATCAGCTTCACGCTGTATCCCGCACACAACAGAGTAGGCAGAGGGAAACTAGAGTTAACACTGCCTCGACACCAGAGCGAAGAAATGAAAATATAAATGTAAATAAATATTTCATTTCCTCGAGTTGGGATTGAACTCACGATCAGTCGATTTTAAAGTTACACTTTATGCCCCTGCGCCACAACTGGCCTCACTGCTGTAACTTTAGAGATAGAAAAATGATGTCTTTTTTTTCAAAATTGTTCACGATGGAGAAATTTCATACATTACGTTCTCCTGCTTTTCTTCTGCGTTCTCTCCGCTTGAACTTTGTGTGCCTCGCTGGGTTTTGTCAGAAAAAAGGAAATAAAAAAATCATACCAAGAAGTGACTAAAGTAAGTCGATATTTAGAAACTTCTTCTCCGAGTTATGCATTTTAAGGAACTCTACATTTTGGAAGGGACATGACCCAACGATTTGTCCTTCCAGTTTGCAAATATTAAAATAATTTGAATATGAATATTTATTAAGTAAGAATTTGAACCCACAATAATCGCGGAGAGTCAGATACCTGTTTGCTACGTCATGATGACATATTTATAGGAAAAAACACATTAAACTATCATATACAATTATTTTACACAAAGCAAAGATTTGTGATCTTACAAAATATTATATAAAATAATACTGTTTAATTATCTCATTTTACAAAGTTCCTTATAAATTAGTAAATATTTTCTCATTTTCGAAATTTACCAATTACCAATTTAATATAATTTTCCTTATATTTTAACATAAATTATTCTTTCAAATTTAATAAACACAGTTATAATGATCTTATCTATGTTAAATTGACGAAAAAAGATATCTTAAGCTGGACGTAACCTAATAAGTAAAAACTGCCTTTGATCTTGAATAAACGAACTAAACTTGGAAATTACACAGCAAATTATAAGAAAAAAATATTTTAGATAACGTTCTCTTTTACAGCTACAAAGTATTTGCGAAATAAAATAAATAAATAAATCAGCTTCACGCTGTATCCCTACAACACTAACTAACACTAACACTAGGTTCCCTCTGCCTACCCTGCTGTATGAACAGCAGGGTAGGCAGAGGGAACCTAGTGTTAAGACACACCGTTCCCCACTTCCTGCCGAATTCTGGAGGCATTGCGTGTTGAGTGGCAGAACTCATCGCCGCGCTTTGCCTCGATACCAGAGCGAAGAAAGGGAAATATAAATTTAAGTAAATATTTTATCTCCCCGAGTGGGGATCGAACCCACAACCAATCGGTTTTACAGTCACACTTTGTGCTCCTGCGCCCCGTATTTGCGAAATAAATGGATTAATGTAATAAAGTGGCAAGTTGAAAGGGGTTGTTAAACGATCGCTGTATCTGTACCAGATAGTTTGAATACAGGGGTTAAAATGTTTTTCTTTTATTCCATACTGTATTAAAGAATCAGTGACTATAAAAAAACTGGTCAAATGTAAATCTGACTCGCATACGAGGGTTCCGTACGAATTTTAATATTATATACCGGTTTATACAATTTATAAATTTTGATCAACTTAAATTTGCGGATGAATTCATTCATTTTGTATGAAATAAACTACCTGTACTGTAACTTTATAATTTTGTTTTTTCTATGAAATACCTATAAATTTTCACTTTTTGATTTTTATTAGATTTTTTCCTTTATGCCATATTTTATAACTGTATATAGATGCACTAAAAAAAAATACATGTTTTGATAAACGATGACGTAGAAGCTCGATTTTTTCTGTGCTACAAGGGATTGTAGACTTGACTGTTTGATATTAATTTCATCTCGATACCTCCACGCGATCTCAAAATATACGGTCTTGACAGACGGACAGACGGACAACAAAATTATCCTTTAAGGATGTCGTTTTATCTTTTGAGGTAAAAAAAACACAAAAAATATATATATTTTTGTATCCTTATGTATAAATAAAGAAAATATCTTCCAAATTGTCGATATCAGTTTTGCTAATAAGAAACAAAATTTTTATTCAGTTTCGTATATAAATAAAACAATAAGCTGTAAATTCTGAAGTCAAAGTTATCTATCTTCTAACCGTACAATTAATTTTAAAATCCCTCTTTACGGTAGAAGGGTGGTAGTATTAATGACGTCGACGATACTAATTAATATATATCGCGTAGTACAAGTACGTGGACACCGTGATATGGCTGTTATTTGTTTATATATATTTTATATAATATTACAAAGCTTAAAGTAAAAAATCAGCTTCGCGCAGCACACAGCAGAGTGGGCAGAGGGAACCTAGTGTTAAAACACTCCGTTCTCCACTTTCCGCCGAGTGGTAGTTCTGCCACTCAACACGCATTGCCTCCAGAATTCGGCAGAAAGTGGGGAATGTAGTGTCTTAACACTAGTTTCCCTCTGCCTACCCTGCTGTGTGCGGGATACAGCGTGAAGCTAATTTGCTGATGTTAACATTTTTTTACAAAAATCACAAGGAAAACTCTTTTTACTTTAAATATAAATTTAAAATCATCAAAATCCAAAATAACAATTTCTTAGTCAATTAAAAAAGTAATTTAGTATAAAATCTTTGAATGTAAGTAAGATTTAGGGTGAAGGCGGTAATTACCTATAGCGACGTAATTGACTGCGACACCAGTAATTGCCGCGACCGTGCCTTCACTCGCTTGATGAATGGAGTTAGCTGGGAATTCGTTTGGCAAGTGTCTAGACAACATGGCTGTAAAAAATTAGATTGTTAATTTATTTTTTATTTTGGGCATCTTGTAAAAGTTTTATAACTCCATATTTTGTCCGTATCCATATTTTTGTAATATATATTGGTGATATTAATAATTATTATTTTTATTATTAATAATATAAATAAATTAAATATTTTCCTTTTTGCACTTTTCTAGGACCCGAAAACACGCGAAAAGAAAACTATAAAGTCTCTGGAACCGAAGAAGTTAAATATTTTAAATTTAAACATATCTTGAAATTGAACCTATAGCCACCGTTATACTATGCATTACTTGAGTGCCTTATTGACTTACTGTTTGTAGTATTAAAAATAATATATTTTTTATTTAATAAATCAAAATATTTTAATAAATAAATTTTTCAACTTAATAAATCTACTCAAGTGAAGCCCGGGCGAAATGCTAGTAGCTTCTTATACTCTAGACATTAAATTAACCAGCTTTACGTTCCGTTCTTATTATTTGACATTCCATACTATGTACATTTAATAAAATAATTGTAGAAAAAATATTACATTACAATACAAGGAATGCCTAATGGTAGTTGTAAATTTATAATCCACTCGAACAATATTAATATTAAGACACTTCCGGTGCATATTTTCCACCGAATTCAGAACTCATCGTCGTGCTTAGCCTCGTTACCATAGCGAGCAAAATATTAAATATTTCATTTCCTCTAGTAGGAATCGAACCCACTCCACTCCACTGTCTCATTTACAGTCACAATCTTATGCCTCTGCGCCACGACTGACCTCTACTTATATTATAAATATTTTTTCATTCTATGTTAATATATAGTTCTTCAATAAATATATAGAATATAGATGCATTATTATTTTAGTTATAAAATGGGACTTCTAAATTTTATATTTTGTTAAATTTACCGCCACAGCTCCACAACACAACAAAAAAATATCAAAAAAAGTATCAATTCAAATCACAAATTTCCTTGTTTTTGTACTAAGCACATTGTTACGATTCATCCGGACCTCAAAATAATCCATGTTGAAAAAGTCAACACTACTAAATCATTAAAGCTTAGAATAAAATATAATTTATAATTTTTAAGTGCCTATATAAATCCATATTTCTGTAAAATATGCTAAACCACAGAAAAGGAGATTAACTGTAGCTGGTTATAAAGCGAATCCAACCGCTCAATATTCATGGCATGACAATGGGGTGGTTAATCTCCGCCGATACCTATGGAACATAATCATATGAAACCGCAGAAAATATTAAATTTTATATTGAAGCTAATATTATAATATTAGCTTCCTTTATATATATCTGAGCATGTAATTGAGGCCAGACGTGACTCGAAGGCGAATTGTGTGAATGTAAACGCGATTGGTTGTGGGTTCGACCTCCACTCGAAGAAATAAAATATTTATTTTAATTTTAGTTTAATTTCTTTGCTCTGGTGTCGAGGCAAAGCGCGGCGTTGGGTTTTTCCACTGAACACGAAAGAAGTCCAGAATTTGGCTGAAAATGGGGAACGGAGTGTCTTAACATTTGCTTCCCTCTGCCTACCGTTCTGTGTGTGTTATACAGCGTGAAACTGTTAGTTTTTTCAAATTCGATTAAATTACTACAAAAACGTTAATGTTATATTGAATTGGCCGATAATTAAGTATTCTTTGTATGGATATTGTTTTTAAAATAATACTTTTATTAGATCACGAAAGTAAGATAAAGATGAGAAATTAAATAATTGTATAGTTCCAGCGATGAAACCGCGAGCGGGTCGCTTGTTCTCGCTCGGTATCTTCGCTCAACGCCGCACTTGGCCTCGTTACCAGAGCGAGAAATTAAAAATATTAAATATTTCAATTCCTTCAATGGGAATCGAACCCACAACCTGTCACGTTTACAGTCTCACCCTTATGTCACAGAACCACAACCTCGATAAAATCTATATACATATAGTTAAGATATTTAATCAAATTACTCTAATTAAGTTGAGATATTCTAACAATACAAACTAGAATCCAAAATAAACAAATTTTGCTATATTGCAATATGGAGATCATGGCTGTGGGTTTACAGAATGCTGACCATTTACATCTAAGGAAATCCGAGATGCCAACAACCAAACTCGGTCAAAGCTTATCGACTCGAACCGTTTAACCGTATAGAGCCTCAGTACTAAAGTATCACGCAAAGGCTGGGCTATTCCAAATATTCCCTATACTGGTGCGCTGAGATTCTCGGAATTAAAGTCAGCTTTATGCTGTATTTCGTTATACAGCAGGGTATACAGAGGGAACCTAGAGTTGAGACACTCCGTTCCCTACTTTCTGCCAAATTGATCGAAGCAATTCGTGTCGTGTAATGTAACTTAACGCCGGGAATTTGCCTGGTTGCCACAGCCAAGCAATGAAATTATTCATAAATAATAACTTGAATGGGGATCGAACACACAACCGTCGCATTACAGTCATTCCCTTGTGCCCCTGTGCCACGGCGGCCTCGTATTGTATGAAAGGTTGTTGGTAAATGCAATTTTTCTTCAACGGGTTTAAGGATAATTTTATTAAATTAAAAGACTTTGGAGTATTTGCTTACATTATTAAAAACCTAGTATTAAAACACTCCGTTCTCTACTTTCCTTCGAATTTTTCCAGGCATTGTGTGTCGAATGGCGGAAGTGAATGTCGGTATTTTGCCTTGGTTCCAGAGAGAAAAATTGAAAATATTAAATATCTTATAGCGAGACAAAGCGCGGTGTTGAGTTCAGCAACACAACGCGCAATGTCTCATCTGATGAAAAGTTGCGAACGGAGTATCTTAACACTAGTCTCCATCTGCCTTCCTGCTAAATGCGGGATACAATGTGAACCTAAAAAAAATTGAATATTTTTCGAGATTTCTTTTTCTTCGATTCAGTTTGTTCGAGAATTCTTTTTGTCATTCAATAAAAAACCTAATTAAACCAACGAAAAATAAGAGTCCAAGCTCTAGGATACGCTAAGAACTCCTCGAAGCTTTTTAAGAATAACACCAGCAAAAATACCTTCATTCATTCATTTGGCCTGTAGATGTTTTTCAAGCTTCTAATAGAATAACGTCGTGTTTTTGCAAATAAATCCGTGTTTTTAAAATTGCTTTTTCATTTTATGTTTATTATTTTTGTTTTCTTAATATAAAATATGTGGGTGATTTTCACTTTTAGTTTGTTAGTTATTTTTTTTTTAATTAAACATTTTTTATTTATCATATTTAGACTTTTTTTTTCAGTGTCACGCTATAACCCGCATTTAGCAGGGTAGGGAGAGGGAACCTAGTGTTAAAATACTACGCTCTGTACTTTCCGCCGAATTCTGGAGGCATAGCGTGTAGAGTGGCGGAAATAAATAAATATTTAATTCCATCGCGTCACAACCTCTCGCGTTTATAGCAGAACGCTAGAACTGCTACTGCGCCACGACTGGCCTTAAGACAGAGCTGGATGGCTCAATTATTATATTTTTTACATTTCTAATGCAATTTCATATTAAGAATAAAAAAAAATCTTAAACTAAAAAGGTTATTCTAGATTAGTTTTACTAATTTTAGATCTTAGACGTCAATCCCATGGCTTAGTGGTCAGAACACTTGGACATTTTCCAAGAGAAAATCTCGCTACGTTCGTATTTTTGTTTTAAAAAACTCATTTATTTTTTAAAACTAAACGAAGTTAATAACTTAAGTTGGAAGCTACTTACACTAAACTTTAAACTTTAAATATATTATTAAACGAATAATCTTTCTCTTTCATTTATGAAAATAACACACTCTACAACAAAGTAACCGAGTGGTAACTTTTTAAACTTTATTCACCTTATAAAGCAAGAGGTAAACTTGGAGTAAGTAAATTATGTTACTAGCTCATTTTGGAAAGTTTGTAAATTTCGGCGTTGTTATAACTTGAGATATATTATATAGTTATTAGTTGGTACATAAAGATATGAAGAGCTTTTATTACTTCTTATAATTTAATCTATCGAGGCCAGTCGTGGCGCAGCGGCACAAAGTGTGACTGTAAAACCGACTGGTTGTGGGTTCGATCCCCACTCGATGAGATGAAATATTCACTTAAATTTATATTTCCATTTCTTCGCTCTGGTGTCGAGGCAAAGCGCAGCGTTGAGCAAATGCCACTCAACACGCAATACCACCACACAATACCACAACAACACTAGGTTCCCTCTGCCTACCCTGCTGTGTGCGGGATACAGCGTGAAGCTGATTTATTTATTTATTTATTTATTTTAATTTAATCTATTCTATACTAAATAGATTTGAATTGGATACTATTGTTGCGCAACGGCATAGTATCTAATTCGACAGTTCTGGGTTTACACAGTTCTTTTTTTTCTTCGCTCTGGTTACAAGACAAAGCGCGGTATTGCCATTCAACACACTATGTCGCGAAAATGAGGCTCAAAGCGGAAAACGGAGTGGCCTAACATTATATGCCCTCTGCCCAGCGCGCAGCTGAAAAAAAAAATTAAAATCACAAATAAAGCGTAATAATATACATTCAAATTATATTTTTTTCATTTCAAATAATACAATCTCTAACACTCATAACGTCAAACGTCGACAACTAATATGTACACCTACAAACAATTTTATTGTTTTTGATATATTTAAAATTTTATAACATAATAATATAGGTCAGTCGTGCCACAACAGGACGAAGTATGACTGTAAAACCGACTGGTTGTGGCTTGGATCCCCACTCGAGGAGATGAAATATTTACTTACATTTATATTTCCATTTCTTCGCTCTGGTGTCGAGGTTAAGCGCGGCGTTGAGTTCTGCCACTCAACACGCAATGCCTCCAGAATTCGATAGAAAGTGGGGAACGGAGTGGCTTATCACTAGGTTCCCTCTGCCTACCCCACTTTCTGCGGGATACAGCGTGAAGCTGATTTAATTTAATTTTTTTTTATAATATAATAAAAAATATTTAACAATTTGAAGCATAGCAATTTCATGAATATATTGTCTAAAATGATAGATCAGCCGTTCACACACTCGCTCTTACAAGTTACAGACTAGGTGCATTTCAAAGTGGCTCACGGTACGAACACAGCAGTGGCAAAGGATTAACGCTAGATGGTTATTCCTTTGCAGTACCAAACTAAGGTAATTGCTTTTAGGCCTCTTAGAGACATTCTCTGGGGATAAGCGTGACCTGGATAAAATGTTATACCTTTAGTCGAGCTTAAATTGTATCTTTGAGCAATTATATTAATTTACAGTAAAAACATTATTGGTATAAGGCCATCAGGGCGAAGTAGGACAAGCACTGACTGTAAACGTGATGGATGCAGGTTAGTTTCCCACTTAAGTTGAGTTTCTCCATTCAACACGCAATATCTCCAATCCGGTCGGAAAACGGAGAACAGAGTGACTTGACACTGAAAAGCTACATTTTTAAATTGGATTTTTTTATCTCAATGCGTGCTGTATTAGGCTGAATTAAACACCATCTACGTATTGCAGAACTATTTACTTTCGAACTATTTTAACGTTAGTGGCATTGCGCCTTTAGCGAAAACCACGCAGCTCTTTGCAGAACAAGACGAGGGTAGCGAAAATAGCTTTAAAGTAAAACCCAAGGGTCTTGGTACTAATAATCTACAATCATCGTGTAAATCATCGACGGCGGCGACTGCATATATTTACAAATATATCCTAAGAATGTTAGAGATTTTGAGAATGGATGTTTGTTACATTTTCACACAAAAACTAATGAACGTATTTAGATGAAACTTTACAATAAAATATCTTATATATCAGAAGAAAACAAGTGCTATAAATTATGTTAACATTTTGTCTAATTTAGATATAATATAACAATATATTTATAGCGGGTGAAACCGCGTGTGAGTTGTTAGTATATGTATGTACATATTTATTTTTTTACTGCACGGTTTTGTCTCACTTACATTAATAATAAATATTTATTCTTTTCTCATAAAGCTTGGTCTTAGTTTTTTTCGCTTCACGCTATAACCTGCACATAGTAGGGTAGGCAAAGGGAACCTGGAAACCTAGTGTTAAGATACTCCGTTTCCTTGAAGATACTTCTGTTCCTCATTTTCCGAGGCGTTTGTGTCCCTGCATCACGACTGATCTTATTGAACATACATTTAACAAAGAAACCAGGAACGAACAATTTGAGAGACTAATGTCCATATTGGATATACCTGTTTTACAGATCACCAGGCACTCATACTGACATTGCGATGATCCAACTTCATAAATATGTAAAACAAGAAAATAAAATAAGAAATCACAGAAGTTGTTTATATTAGATTATATTTACCTAGCTGTATGTAAATAAAGACATTTGTAGAGGAAATATTTTACAATAAATATTATGTCAAAGTTTTCAAGCATAAAAGAAAATGGCAAACGCCCCCGCCTTTTATTTGTTTTGGGAGGTTCAAAGCATTCCTTTGAATTTGCCTTTAGAAAGATCTTTATATATTGCTCCTTATTCCTTTGTAGCTAGTATTTGTTCTTATTATTATCATCCTAATGAGTTGAAGTAGAAAAACCATGACATTTATTTGGTAATGAAAATAATTTGCTCGATTTATGTTCACTTTAAGAACGTCCTTTTTTAGGGTTCCGTTATTCAAAAGATAAAAACGGAACACTTATAGGATCATCTTGTTGCCCGTCTGTCAAGATAATTTTACTTGAGACCGCATCGAGGTATCAAACTGTAAGTTATATTAAATGTTAAAGTTTACAGACACTTGAAACACACGAAAAAACCAATCTTATAAATCAATTTAATCATAAGATACGAGCATTTATGCATCGTTTATGGTGCATTTTGTAAAAAATTAGCCGCATAATCAAAATATGTATAATACTTCCCATGGACCTATCAGAACAGAGTCACTTGACCTAAAGTTACATAATTTAGAACGAAGTGAGAACTTACAATACAAATAAAAGCAAAAATCCAAAAAGAAAAAATATAGGTATTTCAAAGAAAAAAATCATTACAAACTTATGTCTTGAGGTTCATATCATGCTAAATGAGTGCGTACTCCCGTATATTTAAGTTTGTTAACTATTAAATATAAAATGTTCTTCTCGTTGACGTACAATACTGAAATTGATATAGAACCCTCGGTGGGCGTGTCTGACTCGCGCATAACTGGTTTTTAGGGTTCCATACCTTGAAAGCAAAAAACAGAGTCCTTATAGGATCACTTCGTTCTAAGCCAACGGAAACAAAAGATACAGCCATTTATGCAGCAAATTTTCAAAACTCGCAAGGGAATCAAAAAACCTACAGGGTACTTCACGTAGAAAAAAATAATAGCAAACTTATAATTGTCGTTCATTTGATACAAAATGAGTGCATACGTCCGTACGTAACTTAAATTTGTCAGCTTCAAATTGTACTCTACCCATTGACATTCAAAATTTAGTACGGAACCCTCGGTAAGCGATTCTGACTCGCATTTGACTTTTATTTTTAGTTGTACTTAAGATTTTGCAAAAGAAAAATATTATGAAAATGGTGATACTGTTATTCAAGCGATACAATATAAAAATAATTTATTTTATGTATTATAAAGGAAGGAACTGAGAATAAGTTTTCAAGAAAAGTTAACAGTTTCTCTACTTGAATACATAAATAGAGATAGAACCTTTTTTGACGTTTCCTTTTAATAAAATAAAGATATATATTATAATAAACTATTTGGGGCCGTAGTGGCCCTGGAGAAAAAAGTCGTATGACTGTTACCACGACGGTTGTGCGTTCGATTTCCATTAGGGGAAATAAAATATTTAATATTTTCATTTTCTCGCTGAAAGTTGAATTTTAATATTTCGTTGTTCGCAACGGAAAATATACATGAATCTAAAAAAAAATATTTAGTATTCTTATAATAAGCTAAATCCCGTACCTTTTAAGGAAAAAGAAACCCTTATAAGATCACTTTGTTATCCGTCGGTCCGTTTATCTGTCTATCAAGAGCTTTTATCTCAAAAACGCTTAGAGATATCGAGTTAAAACTCAAACTATATATTCAGATATACGGTCCCTTAATTACGGTCTCTAAACAAATCATATTTCTACATTTACTTAAAAAAAGATATGGCCGTTTATATTCCATAAAACGCATATTTACTATAAATGGAATCAAAATTCGTAGGGTACTTCCGGTTGACCTAGACCTAGAGTAGTACTAGTTCAGGAAAAAATCTGAAATCTATACATTTATGGTTAAGTCCTAATAATAAAAGCCATAAAAGAGGGTATTAAAGCTGCTAATTCAAGTAAGGTATCAG
Organism: Heliconius erato demophoon; assembly: GCA_018249695.1. Taxonomy (NCBI): domain Eukaryota; kingdom Metazoa; phylum Arthropoda; class Insecta; order Lepidoptera; family Nymphalidae; genus Heliconius; species Heliconius erato. The sequence continues at coordinate 2,772 of DWQW01004299.1, read as the reverse complement.
ATGAAAGGGCTCTGGCTAAACTAATCTTGAGTTTCAGAAAAAGGTCGAGACTTCCAATTTCTGTACGGAACCCTCGGTGGGCGAGCCCGACTCGCGCTTGTCCGGTCTTTTTTTTCACTATGTATTAATTTTAAACTGACAACTCAACGTTACCGATACTGCAGGGAATAGTATTCCGCTGAACCATATTGGACTTTAGCTTAGATTCAATCTGAGACTTTCCAAGTTGGTTTGTGACCCTCGGGGCTGCAACACTGTTGCTCTATACCATTCTGTAATGGAAACAGAAATTCAATATTAAAACTTATACCTATATTTTCTCCAATGTATGGCTGGTATGGAAAATATTTTTAAACTTTTATATTTTACTTTGACTAAAGAAATCTTAGAAAGCATTGACTAAGTATATAGAAAGAAAATATGATTTTGAAAAATAAATTCGCCCAAGCCAAGCTTCAAAATGCATTTATTGACTCTAAAATTTTGGGCAACAAATTGATTTCGATTTAGTTTATTACAAAGCTTTTTTTCCGCATAATAATACCAAAAAATATATTTTTATCAAATTCAAAATATTCTTTATTCAAATATGATTTTACAAGTGCTTTTGAGTGGTCGAATAAATATTTAGCTATCACCGGCAGTCAGTCGCGACGAGAAGAGACGGCAACTCAACAATTTCTCTTTTCTATAGAAAAGCTACAATTTTATATTTGATATATATGTTTTAAACTCCAATTTCAGTATTATTCTTATTTTATACTTAAAATTTATTCTTTTACACATCAAATTCGCTACAGTTAATTTTTTCTAAAAAGAAAACAAAATTATGTTTTTAAATATCCTAGGCTTATTAAGTTATTAGTAACTATTTTGACTTCAAGAAACTAAACAAAGAAACTTTAGCTTTTGGGCCCAAATGCAAATAATCGAAATATGATCTAAAAACCGTGATTTTTTTTTCAATTTTAGAATATCAAAAATCAGATTAGTTGAAAATCTAGAAGCGAAATAAAATTAGAAAAATAGTTTTAGACCCTTGATCGATATTTTAAATCTATTATAAGTACTACGAAAATAAAATATTTGTTCATTTTAATTAAGTTCAAGTATTTTAACGCACTTATTAGTGCATATAATTACAGTTTAAGTAAAGAAAGTGTCAATTAATTACTGAAAACACAAAAAGAAATCCATTTTGAATCGGTTAAAATCAATCATATTTTAAATGTGACAGCTGTATGACATTGACATTTTGCCTAATGATATTTATATTTTTTGCTTCAATCGCTTCGTTCGTTTCACAGCCTTTTGAGTGCTTTCCCGTTTGCTTTCTACTTTGTGCGACCCTTACTTACCCAGTGGACACGAAATATTTTGGTCCTAACGACCGCCACGCTATAAACGCGATGGATTTTCACCAAATCTTGATTTGAGATTGCCCCAGATTGCCTCAGCTCTCAGATTGGCAAAACTGACAGAATTTTCAGGGAAGAAATGATGTACCTGAATCTATCAAATCATATCATTTTCATCTCTTTATATTCTGGGCCCAAGAATGTATGAAATCTTTTCAGTCTCTTTTAAGTGAAGAAAATACTTATGTTATGTTTAACACTTTTAAAATTGAACGGAGCCCTCAGTAAAATACCCGACTCGCTCTTGGCCGGTTTCTTTTATATAATAGATAAAAGCCTGTCACATAACTTAATTTATGATTATATTTAAAATATCAATATTATTTTTCAATTAAAATATTCACAGATAAAATAGCAATTCTTTATACATTGAACATTTTTAACTTTAATATAAACAAGTACAGTAACAGCGCTGTTAGTTAGTTTTAGTCCAAAAACAATATTGGTCGTTCAACTAAAATTACAATGACACACATCGGCCGGTCTCGTGCGCGATACTCGACCTCTCGCTAAATTGGATTTAGATCAAAATTGGCGCTCGGATCAATAAACTGAACGCACCAAAATATAAACGTTTTAATATTAACAAACCCACAGTGGTTGTAGTTTTGCCAATTCTGACTCTATGTGATGTTTTAATGTTGTCTAAACGCGTTGTTAGGTTCCGTAATATTTATATGTATTAAGAAAATGGGCGAAAAGTCGAGAATGAGCATATTATTGAGGTATTTGTGACGAAATATCTATTAAAAAACCGGTGAAGTACGAGTCGAACTCATTAACAACGGTTCCGTACCAATATCAAGATTATAATTCATCGACAAGTACAGCTTATAAAAGTTGACAAAATAAAGTTTTCGAGTACACACACTTATTTTATATGAAATGAACTACAATTATGATTTTTAATTTGTACGCAATCTTGAGGTAAATGATCTTGACAGACGGATAGGCTGATGGCAAAGAGATCGTATAAGGGTTCCGTTTTTTCCTTTTGAGGTACGAAACCATAAAAATGAGAAAACAAATCTCAATGCTAACATAACAAAATTTTCTGAGGCTTTGAAAATCATAATAAATATGTATGTAGATGTGAGTTTGTATACAATACCAGCATCTCTATATCTTATAAAATAAGAACGCATTTCGTCTCTGTCTGGCCTTTCTAAGCGATCTTCTTCTAAACCACCCCACGGATTTTGATGCGGTTTTCACCATTATGTAGAATATTTCTCAGGGAAGGTTTATATATCGTTTATTATATGTATATTTTATTGTAATTTGACATAAATATGATAAATGTGCATAAAGTCCTACCCGTTGAGACACTTTCACGCATGCGCTGCTTTAATGG
>DWQW01004298.1:0-20197 GCA_018249695.1 Heliconius erato demophoon | reverse complement strand
ACGCCCTAGTCGTACCCAGTCTTTCCGTGGTTCGTTCCATATTATGGCGAGTTGTGGTTTTTAATGGAGCGATTGCCATCTGACCTCCAAAACCCCTATGTGGGGAGAAACCGGGGGGAGAGGAATAGGATAGATAAAAAAGGGGAAAGGATGGGCAAAGGGAGAGGGTAGGAAAAGGAGGAGATTAAAAGAAGGGGACACCACTTTTATGGACTGGACGGAGGTTATAACAAGTGGTGGCTCGAGGATCCGGGGTCGCGTACCCGTATGCCCAAGAACAAATATCGGACAGATATTAGTCAGGACACCCTCTGGATATAATGATTTTTATATATAGTTGGATTAAATGAGATATTAAATTTAATAATAATATATTTATTCATCAAATTAAATTTAACAAAGTGCCTCTTAAACCAAGAGGTGTGCGTTGGGTAGCTGTACCAGTATAAACTGTGTGACAGCCACCTAAAACTAAGTTAAATCTATAAAAAATACAAACAACAAACACCTTTCCAATAAAATTCAATCGGGACAAGACAACAAAATACAATAATAACCTAATCTCCTCATAATTTCATAATAAATGGTTAATACGTCCCGCAGTCCGTCACGTACTCTGATAGCGTGTATTACGCGATAAGATCACAATCGTTTAATCACGCAAAGTGTGCTAATGAATGTTTCCCTATTTGTTGTTGATATCGTGAATCGTTCGAGATATTTGTTGTATCTAATTACATTATTGTAATTATGTATTTGTATTCTGTTTTTTATAGTTTCAAGCTTTTTTCCCGAATAGCAATATAGATAGAATCTAATGTTAAATCACTTTGTTCCCCCCGTCCTTGGTCCACTTTGTCCTTGATCTTAAAAAAACAGTATCGATGATACTGGAGGAAGGTCACGTAAAAAGGAAGAGGACTCCCCAAAAGTCATGTACGAAGATGTTGATGACTATGGACAAGGTGAAATACGTATGTGGAGACCGTAGCGTAATTCAACGCCACTCATGTTGATATTTTTATAGCGTCACGCCGTATCCTGTAAAGAGCATGGTAGGCAGAGGGCACCTTGGGACCTACTGTAAAAATGCTTTATCCACATTAACACTTCCGTTCTCCATTTTTTGCCGAATTCTTGAGGTATTACATGATGAGTAGTAGAATTAATTTGGCTGTTATCCAAACGAGATAAAAGAATTATTAAATATTTCATTACCACCACTGTTTACTAAGCGCCATTGCACCACGACGGCCTCGAAATAAAAGCTCTCTCTACGCAAAAAAACCGCGAAGATAGAAAAAAAATCAAGACGAACGGCAGTTTAACTTGCCCACATACATAAAGGTATAGCCGTAGACATATTACAAATGTATTTTTCATCGTGCGTTATAAATAACGCTTTAACCCTCCGCTGCTGGCGGTCCCAGGACGAATTAACATTTCCTTTCGATTGTGAACGTCTACCGCCCTGGGAAGGCATTTCACGAAACACGTTCACTTGAAACAACTTCATCTGGCCTTTGAGTGGCATTTGTTTATTTATATTGTCTTCACTAGCATATGCCTGTAGCTTTGCTCTAATGAAAACTCTTTGAAATAGCTATGTTGTATATGACAAGCAAGTCTGACAATAGTCAGTCAGTAGTATGTAGTCCTTTATAAAATCATAAAAATATTTTTTTCAAATCTGACCAGTATTTTTAACATTTTTAAAGTTTACTCCACATTTAGATTAAAAAATTCAGATTAGAAATTTGAACGTAGCAGGACAAAACGTATGGCTCAGTGGTCAGAGCACGTGGTCGGTTTCCAGGAGATGCGGGTTGGAGTCCCGCTACGTTGAAATTTTTATAAGTTTTCTAAATAAATATTTTTCTGACCAGTATTTCCTAAGATTAACATGTTATGTTTATTCCTTAAGTCATATTTAATGGGAAATATGAATAATAATTAGAATAAACATGTTAGTTGTTTATTTAAACAAAGGCGAGTTTAAGATTCACTTTCGTAAAAAATATAATACTAAAAATATTGCAGATTTAAGTATATTTGTTTATTTTGTGTAATAAATTACTAAGTGGTACTGTGGTATGATCTTAATGAGAATGAAGTGTCTTAACACTAGGTTCCCAAATTCGTTCGGTCTACCCTGCTATGTGCAGAGTACAACATGCAACTAAAAAAAATAGGTCTACAGAAGACCTCCCAACACGAATCGATAGTATATAAGTAAACATACATCCATCTTGAATACTATTAGTTTAGTCCATTCAAACGCTACAGCAGTGGGAATAATGTCATAATCAAGTCGAGATTGTTTACCTTATATGGGCATCTTATGTGTAATCCAATAACAATGCCTCGAGGATGACCGATGACGGCGCACGTCAAGGGTTAAGAGCCTTTTATAAATTACGATTGGTATATTTTATTTGTATTTCTATAATATTTTCAAATAAATAATTATTATATTTAGGGACGTAGAGTCCTCGGCCATGCAGAGGGCATCACACATACAGTATCAAACTAAAAAATGTATATATATACTAATATTACGTAGGCCAGCCGTGGCGCAGGAGCACGAAGTGTGACTGTAAAAGTGACTGGTTGTGGGTTCGATCCCCACTCGAGAAAATGAAATATTTAATTTAATTTATATTTCCATTCCTTCGCACTGGTGTCGAGGTAAAGCGGGGCGTTGAGTTCCGCCACTTTATGCGCAATGCCTCCAGGATTCGGCGCAAAGTGGAGAACGGAGAGTTTTAACACTAGGATCGCTTTGCCTATCCTGATGTGTGTGGGATACAGCATGAAGCTGATTAGATTATATACTAATATTATACACTGAGGTCATTGTGATGCAGCAGCACAGCGTTTAGATGTAAACGCGTCGGTTTCTAGGTTCGCTTTACCTATTTACTATAAGTAACTATTACTAATGTTATATTGTTGTTTAGTATGTTTATGGTGGGAAACGGGTAGGGCTTAAGCTAATACAGTATAGTTGATTTCACACATCCTTACTTAGAGTCGTGAATCTCTAAAGTATCTCTCTAGTCGTGAATAATAGCTGGTTTGGGCACGTCGAACGAATGAGTGATGAAAGAATGGCAAAAAAGATTTTAGACGAAAGAGTGACCTCGGTTGACCTTCGAAAATACTGTATCAAAGATACTGGAGGAAGGTCACGTAAAAAGCATGAGGACCCCCCGGAGGGCATGTATAAAGAGGTTGATGACAGTGGACGAGGCGAAAGAGGTATCTAGAGATCGTAGCGTTTGGTGCTCCGTTCTCTCTGACTACCCCGCTAGGTATAAAGCGTGAAGCTAATTTAGTTTATTTTTTTAGTGAATCTTTATATTATACCCAGGACACAATATAAATACTGCTCTTAATTTTAAGAACAATATTTTGAAATTATCCAGAAATATTTCCACAGTATTACCTACCCTTAACTTTAAAAAATAAATAATATAAATAAATAATCTTGTAAATTATCGTCGTAAGTAGTATCGTGCCCGTCTCGTCGTGTATAATACAGATATTAATGACCGCTACAATTGCGGTAGTAAGTGTATTTCTATGTTGCTTTCCTTAAGCTTTTCATAAGCTTATCACAATATGTTGGAATTAAAAGGATTGTATGTCCTAAGGTTGTCGGATCAAAGGTTGCTTGATTTTAAATTATTAGATGAAGTCTACATGTTGACGCCTACGCCATCGTGGCACAGGGGCACAAGGCTGCGACGGTATATGCGACATTTATTCGATTCCCACTCGGTGCCGGCCCCAACTAGTGAACCAAACCAAAGAGGAACGGAGTACCTTAACATCAGGTTCCCAAGTTCACTCTGCCTAGCACGCTTGTGACGGAAACAGTGTGAAGCTATGATTTAGTGTACAGTAATAACACTTGAATAATTGATGGACGGTTTAGAATATGAACACTAAAATGGATATTTATGTGTGTAGGTTGGAAAGAAGTAGCAGCAACGCGTCGGTTGCGGTCTCGATTTCCCATCGAGGGGAGTGAACTATTGTAATTTTCAAGTAAAATATGTCAATGTATGCGGAAAAAAATACAAACTTTGGTAGTGTCTTCTGCAATATTTCAGAAACTGTAAGTATATCACTGCTTTTTGGAATCGTTAAGTTCTATTTTTTCCCAAAACTTAACTTAAGCTTAACCAAAAATAGAAATCAAAATTATTTATGATTAATTTACACATTTATTAATGTCGAATGGACAAAAAATCTCAACCACGACAGCCAGTAGTTGAAAAAAATTAAAAACTAACAATCTAAATCACTGTGCGATGTAAAGCATTGTACACAACCGAGTCTCGCGTTAACTGATTTATAGCTGTATATAAACAAAGGGGCGGGTGGAAAAGCAACACATTCTGTTTTCATTTTACAGTTTGCGAAATAAAAAAAACGCGTCCAGTCACAATCCCAACGTATCGATAATCCTTTAAATTTGTGCAAACATATGTCAGATTTTTTAAAACTCAATAAAGCAGTTGACGTTTCTGTTTCGATGCTGTTTTAGTTTTTTTTTGATTTCACGTTTTATTCCATACTAGCGGCCCATTCGCGGCTTCGCTCGCATACCACTTATAATTGTTTTATTATCCTGCAGTTTCCATAAGATAATTAATATAAATTAAATAATTGATATAATTTATACATTCAATAATTTTGAGAAACTGCAAGCACTAACATGGCTGCTTGCGAGGTCGAAATCGCTGGACTCATGCATACACTTGCGGCCGTAAATGGAGCGTTGAATTATTTAAAATTTATATTTTTTCAAAAAGTATACGTTCAAATTACATGCTATAAAAGACAAAGCATTTCTTCATAAAAAATCCTTGATGGTGGAATAACTTTCGCTCGTAAGTTTCAATATCTTTATCAAATAAAAAAACGTTGAAATATCACCTTGCAATTTTCAATTATTTTTTTATCCCAAAATATATTATTGTGACTCATTTGTAAAAGATAGATTTACCGTATCACGGCTTTTTTTTAAATCTAATAAAATATAACATTTCTTCCTTACAATGTATTGACATATATTTTACTATATTTGCAGCGCACGCGCTTACAGCAATTCGATGGCGTTCATTATTACAGTTATTTCGGTATTTAAGGCTAACTAATACGTACACCATTATCGTAGAAGAAAAACGTAGCTTTCAAAGAAAACCAAAAATAAGTAAATCGGACCAGTAGATGCAGAGCTCTTAGCGTTTAAATAAGCAAACAAACTCTTCCACTTTCTTATATTAGTATAGATAAAAGCCGAAAATTATCTTTATTAAATTTCCTTGATGATAAAATAATTTTCGATCGTAAGTTTTCAATATAATTGTATTTTCAATAGTATAGATAAACATTAAATAAAAAGCAGCGGGCAATGTCGCGCAGGACCATACTTTACACCACGCTAAGAAAAGAAGAAGAGAACCAAAGTGTAGTTTAAATTAATTATAAACAGCAAATAATTACATAAAAATTAACAGTAGTTCGAAAATGTATGAAAATTTACAAAACCGTCGAAGTCTCATCTCTCATCTGCCTGTTCGCGTCGGTCATACTATGCTGCTCGTAGGCTAGGTCATTTCGAATCAGTGACATCTCCCTAATTATTTATTAGAATGTTATACAGTAAACTATAATTTTAATCTAGATAAAATGCTAAAAGCGACTATTATATTTATGTTCATAAGGATGAATATCAAGCGAGCAAGTTCATTTTGGGTGACGTTTTCTTAAAACAACAAACTTTGCAAACCATTGCTTAGGAACGGTCGGTTGTTATTAACATGGTAGAATAAATTGCATGTCATATTAAAAAGTATTTTAATATATTTAGAATATGTGGGTAATGTAATGTTATATAGCCTATAGCACTTCTGAAGAATCCAGCTTTTATACAAAACAAAAACAAAGTAAATCCGACCAGTAGATCCAGAGATCTTAGCGTTTAAGCAAACAAACAAACAAACAAACAAACTCTTCGCTTCTTCGCTTTATTATATTAGTATAGATGTAGCTAGGTATGTGGGAGAAGAGAGAAAACAGTGCCTGAATTTAATGCCATCCTTTGACTTTTGACTCATTTTTTCTATTGAGAATCGAACTCACGACCATAGCTGTCACAATCAGATATCTAAATCTGTAGGTGACTAAAATATGAAATATTTTAATATGAATTGCTTTATCCACCTTTGCAAAATTGTTATATAAATTTTAGGTTCATTAAATATTCATTCAATTGGGAATTAAATAAAAAATGGAAAACCCACTTCCAAAGTAACTGTAGTTAAATAAGAATAAAATACTGAAATGACGAAAATAAAACAGTCAATAAGCATTAAACGGATCGACAATTTAGAACATTGACATTTTCCAATAGGTTGCGTCAGTCGTCGGTACTAGCGTTAAATTGATAAATATAGGTCGATTTACTCTAATCTTCTGGAAGAACGAGAAAATTGAGGATATTCTTGGACAGTGCAGGCTCACTGTTAATTTAGTTCAAGGAATAAGGTCAAAGCTAGAAGTGTACCAGAGGATATTTTTCTAGCTTCACGCTGTATCTTTATATGGCATGTGCAGGTTAGGCAAAGGAAACCTTAAAACCTAGTGTTAAGACATTCCGTTACCATTAATACACTGCCGGTTTAAAATTTCCGTCTAATGTATTGCGCGATAAGTTGCGGAGCTTAACGCTACACTTTGCCCCGCTATTAGCAGGGAAATGAACATAATTTAAATGAAAAAAAATATGAAAGTGGCGTTTAAGCCCATGTATGTAGAAATCAAAATAATTATTAAACCCAAACCAATCGACTTCAGGCATCACAAATGCATCTCAATAATATTATTTATCTATTTGTCATTAAAAAATAGATCTTATAATTAAAATAGGTGCGTTAATACTAAAACTACTAAACAAAAGAACAATAGCAACAGAATTCACCAAAGAACTTCTAAATATTACCGAACTCAAGGGACGATTACGATCTACAAAGACAAATTTCCAACCCAGTTGCTCTCACATAAGACTTTGAAATGTATTATAGGCAGGCAATGGCTTGATTGTTTCTGGGAATTGCTTCAACTTTTTGGTAAATTGTTGAAATTCTTAGTGTGTTAACTGATTTAGATATTTTAAATGGTTATTTTTTTTAGTGGGTGATAGAAAACAGAGTGTGTTACACTAGGTTCCCTCAGTTTCTCTCTTCTGAGGAAACAAATTATTTTTTTACCATTTTTTTAAGCACAGAAATGATAAATATATGATGGTAATACGAGAAGTTAGATGTTCGCTGCAAAAGCTGTAGCCCGCACATAGCAGAGTATCCAGAAAAAACCTGGAAACCTAGTGTTATGGCGCTCCGTTCCCCAGTTTCCATCGAATCTTAAGTGGCTGGGAACTCAACGCCGCGTTGTGCCTCGTTATCGAAGAAAAAAAAATATTAAATATTTCAATCCCTAAATTGGGAATCGAATCCACAATCATCGCGTTTACAGTCGCTTGTATCAAAGCGTGAGGCAAAAGCTGAATACATGGAAATCCTAAAAATGATAAAAAAATCTTTATTGTAGGGATTTTTAAGATTTTTTGAACTTCATCCTGTATGCCAAATATATCAGGTCAGTCGTGGGAATTTAATATTAAGAAAGTTAATTCCAAATTTTCCGTCCTATTCTTAGACATTGCGTAAAAAGTAGAAGTCAACGCCGCGCTTTTATTTTCGTACCAGAGAGAGGAAATGAAAATACTTCATAACTCTGAATGGAAATCGAACCCACAAACGTTTCGGTTACAATCAGGAGGTCAAAATGCTGCTGCTCCACAAGACCATCATAACATGATAGCATAAGTAACAATATTAATGTAAATACAAAAAAGAAGCATTAACAATTCAGCAGCATCTTCAGCGTTTGATTTATGGTAATCTCTGATACGGTCCCGTCAACTTGGCGAACTTACATTGTTTGCGTTTTATCATACTGTTTGTGAGTTCCCTTTGAGTAGTTACAATTTCTTTTGACTGCTGCTGGAACTTTTGTTTTTGAAAGTTCTTTGCAAATTTTGCTTCCATATCTTGAGCGCTCTTAGTATATTTTGACGTGACGTTTTATGAATTGATGAACGCCTGAGCCAAGCGTGCAAGCGAGAGCGTAGAACAAATAATAGAGAGACAGGATCGGCTTTCACGTTCGGTTTGTGATACATCTATCTATTCATTGTTTCTTGTAATTAAAATAAATCAAATAAACAGCTTCACGCTCTATCCCGCACACTGCAGGGTAGGCAGAGGGAACGTAGTGTTAAGACACTCCGTTCCAAACTTTCTGCCGAATTCTGGAGGCATTGAGTGTTGAGTGGCAGGACTCAGCGCCGCGCTTGTCCTCGACAACAGAGCGAAGAAATGGAAATATAAATTTAAGTAAATATTTCATCTTCTCGAGTGGGGATCGAACCCAAAACCAGTCGAATCGAATCTGAATTTGTGACCTAAAGTTAATATCCAATGACATTAAACAGTCTACAGTGCCACACAAGACAAACTTTACTTAATAGGATAAGAAGTCATTTAAAGTTAAGCTGACGACGTGTTAAAGTTTCCTAAGCTTCTATCCGCTATCGGACACAGCACATTCTAATGACTATTGATATGGTATTAAAGAAATTGACTTTTACATATCTACTTAATATTGCAAAGTTGAAGCGTTTGTTTCATTGAACGCGTTAATCTCAGGAACTAATGGTCCGATTACGAAAAAATATGTTTGTGTTGGACTGTTCATTTATGAGGAAGGCTAGTTATATTATTATATGGCGTTGATAGTTTAGAGTAAACCACTGTGCTTACGATTAAGGTAACCTCGCGTACTTAATTTTTTATACCTTTTATATCCATTTCACCATGGAATGGATAGCTTAAATTATGTTGAATATTTATACTTTAATAAAACAAATACACGTATATAAATTCTAATTTTATATAGAAAATTTTAAAAAAACCTTAGAAAATTATCTTACTACTGTCTATTTTATAATATAACGGGACGAAATGATAAATAAGTAAATCAAAGTAAACAAACATTCACCATTATCTTTTTATGTAAATTCAAAAAAGATCCCACCACGAGGTCCTCACCCGTTCTATACAATATAATTTCGCGCAAACTACAATAGACGGCCGTATCCCCGAATCCTGTAAACTTGGAATAATATTAACAAAAGTCTTGTTAAAATTAAACCGTCCAAATCCGTCTGGCTCAATCTCAAAAAACTTTATTTTTCTCTTTGGAAAGATAAACAATCAAAGAGATATGTAGTCATAGGGTCTTCATAGCGCAGTAGCGCAGCTTCTCATTGTAAGATGTCGGTTGTGAATTCGATTTTCAATGGGGAAAATATTCTTTTTTCATTTCCTCACCTTTGAAAGACGACATATGCAGCGTCAAGTTCTACTGCTCATCAATACACAATGTTTCGAATTCAACCGGAAAGTGGATAGGGGAGTGTCTTAATACTACTAACTGCTCTCTATCCTAATATGTACGGCATACAGGTTTAGGTTAATAGAAATATAATGACATTTTTTTATATACTTAAGAGACCGTCGTGACTCAGGAGCAAAAGGGTGTAAACGTAACGCGACGTTTGTGGGTTCGATCCCCACTCGAGAGAATTTAATATTTATTTAAATTTATATTTCCATTTCTTCGCTCTAGTGACGAGGCAAAGGGCGGTTCCGTCACTCAACACGCAATGCCTCCAAATTTCGGCGGAAATTGGGGAACGGTATGTCCTAACACTAGGTTCCCTCTGTCTACCCTACTGTGTGCGGGATACAGCGCGAAGCTGATTTAATTATTTTTTTTTGGTTTGATTTTGTCTGTCGTGGGTTCCAACTTTGATAGGTAATGCCTAACATTATCTATCAAAGAGCAGAAAAGCACGTTTGTGGTATGGGAGCCTTAAAAGATTCTATTATCCTTTTTAGTAATTTGTTGTTATAGCCAGAACCGTAAAAAATATGTATTCACAAAAGTTATTACTGCCAGCGTTCGTTTTAATCGAGATTATACGTGCGATCTTCATTCGATGCAATTAATTATTATTATTTTCTCACTCTGATAAGATTAAAATAAGCGCGGCGTTAACTTACGCCACTCAAAAGTACGTCTCAAATTCGACGCAAAGTGAAAGACGGAGTTGTTTGACACAAAATTATCAATGCATATCCCTCCACAAATGAGCGTGATACTATGTTGTTACTAAAATTTTTACTTTAAATGCAAACCCTGCTAGAATTTGTACTGTATACTAAATAAAATTCTAACCAACCTTTTCTCCTAAACAGGCGATATTATAAACTCCTTTGGATCATAATATGATGTCAAATAGATTTCCTTTTGTTCTTATTGTTTAACATTCAATAGCCGATCTAAAAGTATGTAAATTAGGATCCCACCGACCTCGAGTGTTAGAGAGGGACCATTGTCAAAGTTTTTTGTTTACTTAATGTTTTATTTTTCATCTTAGTTTCACGCTGTATCTCGTATACTGCAGAGTAGGCAGAAGTAACCAAGTGTTGAGACACTCTGTTTTTTGTCTTGTTATCAAAATGAAAAAAATATAATAAATTCCATTTGGGAGGAAATATTTAAATTTAGTGATTTAACATATTTAAATAGGTTTTAAAGGACAAAATTTTCGAATTGCCATGAAAAAAGATAATTTCTATATTTATTTATTTATAAAAAAAATGTTTTAACTAAATCATTATCTGTTTTTTCAGCTTCACACTGTATCCTGTATGTATCAGGGTAGGCAAAGGGAGCCTAGTGTTAAGACACTCCGGTCCCCGCTTTCCGCTGAATTCTGGGGTTATTGCGTGTTGAGTGTGAGTTCTGAACGCCGCGCTTTGCCTCGGTACCAGAGCGAAGAAATGAAAATATTAAATATTTCGTTTTCTAGAGTGGGAATCGAATCCACAACACACTTACAGTCACGCGCTTGTGCCCCTGCGCCACGACTAGCTTTTTATATATGTGTATTTCATCAACACTTATATTTATCAAAACAGTTTATGGTATAACAAATCACAATAACATACATTCATTTCTGGGGTCAGGCTGGTGTCGGACCTCCGTCTTCTCAACAATGGCTGTTTGAATTTATTATTTCTATATCCGACCGCGCTGTGTTCATACAACTATTATGGAACGTATAACTCTGCCTATATAATTCTACGTGGTTTTATTATAATAGAAATATGCATTTTTAGGGTGTTTTTTGGGTTAATGTTTATGGACTCGTATATTTTTTTTTATTATTAGTAAAATATATATATTCAGATAAAATACGCTGTTGTGGTGTTGGAAGTATGTATGATCAACGTTTTTCCCCAAATAACAGATAGGGAAAAAATATGATGTGAAAAAATATGATCGTTTCCTATTAACCTATTTTTTTTTACTTGTAAAAATTAAAAAAAAATGATCTACTACAAATTTGCAAACAAACATCACACTTTGTTCCTAGTGGTAAAGCCAGAGAGAACGATGCGCCAAACTCTACGGTCTCCTCATACCTCTTTTCACTGTCAACAACCTCTTCAAATAGGAGAAGTCTTGCTTTTTATGTTACGTTTCTACAGCTTATCTATGCCGTGTTCTCGAAGATCAACGTGGTCTCTCTCCCATACTACTCCCAAATGGTACAAGATTTTATAAATGGAAACAACTAAACCTAAGTATAGTAATTGCAGTCCCCTTATACAATTAGAAAAAAGAAGTGTCATAGAAAGTCGACGCACCTGCCTCGAGTCCGTCGAGATTACGAAAAAGTTTTTTTTGTCTCTGTATGTTTGTAAATATATATACAAATCTGGTGTTAAAACACTATAGTTCCCTCCCCTCACCTCTCTCCACCAAAGAGAAAAAATATCGAGTATTAGTATTTTGAAAAATAACTTTATCGTTATTTTTGTCAATGTGCTAAGATTAGAGCAACTATTTTAAAAGAAAAATGAGAAAGAAAAGGAGTTTATTGCCTTTCAGCTTTCTTAAGACCCTAAAAAATTATCAAAAAGTGTCTAAAAATAAAGAAATATCCAAGAAAAGGAATCTCAAATACTGTTCTCCTGAACAGGTAAAAAGAGAATTAAACTTTGTTTTTTCTTTAATAGATTCATTTAAAACTTTTTACGAAATATAATTGAAAAAGCAAGCGGAGCCGCGGGCGGAAACCTACTTAGTATTATGACTGATATAATTCCAACGAAAGGCAAATAACTTTTAAGGAAATTATAATCGTAAATTGGATCTAAGGAAATATTACGATTTTCCTTCTAATTAAGGAAATGAAGTGTTAAGGAGCGTGGAATTTATTTTTATGGATTCGTTTTCATTTTGATGTCACTTTTTTTGCATACACTACCTCGTCCTTTGAGACATTGTGTGTTGCTAAGTGGAACTAAACGCTGTACTTTGTGGGATGTTCTCTAGAGTGAGGAGATGAAAATAACAGATTTCTTCGTTCCAATAAACTTCGCGGCTGCAGTCGGACGCTGGACTACTGCGCCACGATAGCTTCTACTATAAGATAAAGTAGTCATTTGATTTATTTATTTGATTAGAAAATATTAAATATACCACTCCTTCGAGTAGGAATCAAACCTACTACTGTCTCAGTTGTTCCCATTCCAAAGTAATTGTCCTTCTTTACAAATTAACTCTCTTTAAAAAACCAGCATTATTTTTTTATTTAAATAGCAGGGTACGCAGAAGGAAGCAACTTTTTTGCTACTACATCAGCGACTCAAGAATTCAGCAAAAAGTGGGAAACAGAAGTGTCTTCTTGGGAAAAGAGTATCTGAACAATAGGTTCCCAAGTTCGTTCGTTTCAGAGGAAAGCTGAAAGAAAAAACAATAATAACTTAAATGTTAATTTGAAAATGTACTAATCTTTCTTTTACAACCATTATGCAAAAAACCCACTTTGTTAATGAATGAATAAATTATTATTTTTAAACTTTAGAACAATGAATACTTGAGTGGGACACAAAAGCTTTCTACTTAAACAGCAACAATTTTACTAAAATTATAAGAATATTTTTTTTTTAACTAAAAATTGTAGAAGTATGAAAATGATCATTTTTAGTTTTAAAACTGTGTTACTCAGCGAAATGCTTATTTTTACTTTAAACAATTTTCATTGGCCTTCGTGATACAGTGGAGAGCCTCAAACTACAGGGTCAATATCCACTAGAAGGAATGAAATGCTATTTTCGTTTTCCCGCTCTGGAAAGACGCGGCGTTGAGTTCCGCCAATCAACGCGATACTCACTTAGGGAAACGTTTATTTATATTTCAAATCATTTTTAAAATATAATGGCGCAGCGGTATATAAGTTCAATCTTGAATTGGGGCAATTTATAATTATTTTCGTTGCCCACTGTGGGAAGATGCGGTGTTGAGTTCCGGTACTCAATACACAGTATCTCAAATAGAGAAACTATTTCCTTGCTCTGGTAACAAAACAAAGCATGGCGTTAAGTTCCGCCACTCAACACGCAATGAAGTGATAATAAAACAAAGTGTCTCAACACTAGTTTCCCTCTGCCTCACTACTATATGCGGAATCACAGCATGTATCCATAATTTATACAAATATAATATTTTCTTGTAAATCCAAGGATGAAACATGACAAAAGACGACTTGGTGAAAAACAAGAATACGCTCGTATCTAATAGCCCCGAGCTTAAATGTGGACGATGCGTATAAACATGTAACAATGGGAGTCTGTAGGTTAAAACTACGGTTATATTTTTAATATGTTGTGTTAGTTTATGAAAAATGCTTATAGTGTAGTTAAAAAAACCGCTTCTTCTGTAGCGTGGTTGACGGTAGTTGCCTAGTGTTAAGACCAAAATTTTTCGAAACATAACATATTGAGTGGCGGAACTCAACGCCATGCTTCCCTTGCTGGAATTAAAATACAAATATATTAATTACATTTTTTCTCCAAGTAGAGATCTAACCTAAAATCGTAGCTTTTATGTAGAGACTGTCCCACTGCGCCACGACGGAACTGTAGTGTAGTGATAATGTGAACGTTACGTAGTATAAACAAGTCAAATTTACACATTACATTTACAAAATCCGAGTTTGTAGGTTAAAATCCCGATTTTTTAATTAATATTTGTGTGTTATTTTATAAAAATGTTTGTAGTCAAGTAAAAAACGAAGAAGTGACGGTGGGAACTAAATCACTGTTCCTTAGTTTCAGCTGAATTTTCGAGACATTTATTTGGTGGTACGCAACGCCACGCTACATATTGCACTTGTAGCGTGGAGTATTTTGGTGAACAGGAAAATGAAAATAATTTTCAAATATTGTCATTTCCATGAGTGGATATCGAACTCACATCCATCACGTTTACAGTTAGACATTGGCCCAAAGCGACACGACCACCTCTCATATTTTTTTTAGCTTCATGCTGTATTATCTGGGTATGCAGAAGAAATCTGGGAACTTGTTCAGGCACTAGACACTTTCCCACTAAGATGCTTCAGTTCCTCACTTTCATTTATTATAAAAAACAAACACATAAGATATAATTTATGTACTGACGTAAATCACATTGTCTTAACACTAGGTTCCCTCTGGGTCTCCGTTTTTGCGGAAACAGCGTGAATATACTAATTATGTATTGTGAGGATATAGAAATTTTCCCAGATTGCAAGTTAATAAAGGAAACAAATATTTACATCTCATACCAAAAAAAAAATGACAATTTTAGTACAGAACCCCAAAACGACAGGACGTTATCACAAAAAAGGGCTCACCGTATCGCACGACGATAAAAACCTCGCTGAAAGATAGCCAGAGGGGCGCGGGAAAATAACTTTTGGACCCTCACACCTGCGCTACATATATTACTCTGTTGTAACTATTTTGAATAAAATATTTTTGTTTTCGCTTCCTTTTTACTTACAATGCCTTCTTGTAATGTTAGGCTTAGGTTAGATAAGAGTGAAATATTGCTTGGATAGTTCCAATAGTATGTTTTTGAGGTACTTTCTATATTTTTTTTTCTGTCTTTCGCATACAGCTGAATGGGTATTTGTAAGACGCTCCATATTTCTAACATACGGCTCAATTTTATAAGAGTACGTATTGAGTAGCGGAACTCAACATCGAGATTTTTCTTGTTTAATTACTTTTATATTTTCTTGCTCTGGTGCGCGGCGTTTTTTTTTGTGACGCTGGGAAATGCTTTTACGCAGACCATCCGCATGCAAGTCTAAATATCCTACGCGCGCATGGTACTGTGGGACTCATCGGGGTTAATACGATACTACCCACTAAAACTCAGCGGAACCCTCACCACCTACGTGGCGACGCCGCAGGATCACTCGCGTATGCCACTACGACCTCGGTGGTAGGCCCACCTATCGCGGGCCACCATTGTCTTTGGGGTGCCTTAGGGTTCCCCTGAAGCACCCGCAACCTCGATGATTTGATTTACAAGGCCCTTTCTCCCAGGATCTCTAAGATAAGGGTAGTTGGAGATGCAGGTACTGTCTCCTCCTACCACCTGGCCTCCGACTTCGGAGCGAGCCTGCGTTCGCTCTGGACTCTCGAAGCCGCTCCGCGGCCTCCTTCAGTGCCATGACAGATCCACAGAAGGAGACCATGGCAGACCAGTTACTCTCACTATCCAGCATTTTCCCCACCACACTGGGTAGTGAGAGGTCCCTACCTACTACAGTCACCAAAGCGTGGGGCTGCAGAGCCCAGGCGGGGCATTCGGCCAAAGTATGGTGCGCTGAGTCCACGGGTGCATTACACACACATGGCACGTCGGCGACATCTCCCGACGTTCAATCTGGTGCAGGTATTTGCCAAAGCAGCCGTGCCCTGTTAGTACTTGCACCAATCTGAATGTAAGGACCCCAAAGTTTCTTAAGAACCAGCGTTCAAGGTGTGGGCCAACCGCTTCCACTGTTGAAAGGCCTGCCACCGGCGAC
Organism: Heliconius erato demophoon; assembly: GCA_018249695.1. Lineage (NCBI taxonomy): Eukaryota > Metazoa > Arthropoda > Insecta > Lepidoptera > Nymphalidae > Heliconius > Heliconius erato. The sequence continues at coordinate 4,122 of DWQW01004298.1, read as the reverse complement.
CCCAGGTCCAACTTCCATCGCCGGATCAGGGCTTTGTCTGCACTTCTCCTGATCCGCACGATATCATCCAATGATGGTCGTTCATCCCGCGACCGCTCACTTGTTCGGAAAGCGTTAGCTTTAGCGAGTACTTCTGCCTGTAAGTGCCAAGGCGGATCACTCGACAAGAGAGTAGCCGCCGTCCATGACACCGTACGGTAGCCCCGAATAGTTCTCACCGCTATGACCCGTTGCGCTTTTCGCAGTTTGGTCTTGTTACGAACGGTGAGAGAATCCACCCACACGGGAGCCCCGTATAGCGCCATGGATCTCAACACGCCAACATTAAGCCTTCGACATGTGGAATCCGGACCTCCGATATTCGGTAGTAATCTACCGAGGGCCCCGGCGGTATTCACAAGCTTCGGTACAAGTTATGCCCCAACACTCAACACGTTATGGAGCGGATAGTGTGAAACGGAATGTTTTAACACTTGGTTCTTATGCCTACCCTGCTATATACGGGGCACATAATGAAACTATTTATTTTAATTATCGCATCTATCTAAATCACATCAGGCAAATAGGTTATTTTTTTATATTAGTACATCTCTTGTATGTAAAGCAGAACAGATAACCTACTGAAAAGACTTTTCGTTCTCCAGATATCTCTAAAATCGCTCTATTTAAATTAAAAAAAATGACAATGTGTACACCCCCTTTATTTTATCCTTTTCCTTTGAAGGTTGAGTAATTTGTTTGACAGTCGTAAGAAAAAGTGCACTTACATATCTTTTTTTATATTTACGATCGTGATTCTCTAGCTGCATGCTGAGAATAAAATAACATATAAAATAACAGTAGTTAAATCGACGTTGCGCAGCGGGGAACTTGGTTGTGAGTTCGATTCTCACTCAAGGGAATTCATTATTTTAATTATATCGCTCTGGTACCGATAGTACCGTTGAGTTCCACTATTTAGCGCGCAATATCTTAAAAACTGGTAGGTGAATGTGGAACGGAGAATCTTAACATCAGAAGTGGAAGTTGAGGCCATCAGTCATGGCGCAGGGGCACAAAGTGTGACTGTAAGCGCTACTGGTTGTGAGTTTGATCCCCATTCCACAACATGAAATATTTATTTAAATTTATATTTCCAATTCTTCGCCCTAGTGTCAAAACAAAGCGCGGCGTTGAGTTTTGTCACTCCACACGCAATGCCTCCGGAATTCAACGGAAAGTGGGGAACGAAGTCTGGTTGAGCGTTCGATCCCCACTCGACGAGATGAAATATTTACTTAAATTTATATTTCCATTTCTTCGCTCTGGTGTCGAGGTTAAGCGCGGCGTTGAGTTCTGCCACTCAACACGTAATGCCTCCAGAATTCGGCAAAAAGTGGGGAACGGAGTGTCTTAACACTAGGTTCCCTCTGCCTACCCTGCTGTGTGCGGTATACAGCGTAAAGCTAATTTAATTTTTGGTATTGGGGTAAACGCGGCGTTGATTTCCGCCATTCAACACACAGTGCATTCAAAATTAGATGGAAAATGGGGAACGAAGTGTCCTAATATTATCCCTCTCCCTACTCTGTTGAGCGTGGGGTACAGTGTGAAGCTAAAAAAATCTAGATGTGATTGTAGCGCAATGGGGCAGTAGGTATTTGAATGCCATAACTCGGTTGGCTTGAGTTATATTCGTTAAATTTGGGCTTCTCAGAATAATTTAACAAATCTTGGCGTTTGTTAACTCTAGCCTTAATGAACACTAGTGTTTTTATTTACACTTTTATATATTGACAGACTAAACCATAAGGTAGAATAAATAGATTTAATTTATTTAATATTTAATAGCACGCTACAACTTGCACATATTAGTGTATCTAGACGGAATCTTGTGTTAAAACACTCCGTTCCCCTATTTTCCGTTAAATTTTCAAAACATTTAGTGTAAAGTGAAGAAGGCAAAACTCTAGTACCACGCTTGATCTTATTACCAGCACGTAAAGTTAATATGTGCCACTGAATGGGGGTCGAAGCCACAACCGTCGCGTTTATAGTCGTATAGTCAGTCAATTGTACCGCTGCACCACGTATTCCCCAAAACTTGTATAAATGGCAGTCATAATTTTCTATATGACAGTTAATTTAAACGTAAAACGGGAATCATCACAACGGAAACGCGAACGGAAGTGCGCCGTATCCAAATAGAATGTTAGTTTTGTTTAATATATGTATTTAATAATAGTAAATTATGTATATAGTGACTGTTTGTGCATGGATGATGTAATTATTGAAGCTGTTGTGGCGCAGTGGTTGATTATAGATTCGATTCTAGCTCGAGGGATGTTATTTTGCTCACATTCCATTATAAAGCGCGATATTGAGGAAACGCCACTCAACTCAAAAATCTCAAAAATTAGGCGGAAAATGCTAAATGCGGCATGAAGCAAAAAAATCAAATGATTTATCTATTTCTTTTAAAAGTTTGCTTATTTACTAAACATGCAACGCCTTATCAGGAAGCTTTGTAAAGTTGTTATTATATAGTAAGATAGATAAAGGGAACCTAGTGCTGTAAGATATTCCATTCCTAACAAGAAATTTCCTTTTACTAATTTCTGCCAAATTCTGTAGGTTAAAATATTTAATATTTGGTTCCCTCGAGTGGGTATTGAACCTACAATATATCGCGTTTATAGCCACACGCTTCTGCCTCCGTGCCACGATTGGCTTTTATCTAACTTATAACACATTCGGAATCATTTATCAAATGTAAGAATATTTGCGGAAAGCAACTTTGATAGCTCTACTTAGACTCTATTATATTATAGGTTGAGATGTCAAAATGCATATATTCGTACACCATACATAATAAATTTCTAGGTTAGCGCATGTTCCGCATATAGAAGGTTAGGGCTTCCAATCCTTCAATCTGTATTCGATCTCGGTATTTGCAGGATTAGGAATTTTCAATCCCGTTGGATCTTGGTATTTGTGACGTCCCGCTTATACTAAAGAGTATTTATTATATCATTTGATAACACCAATAAATCTATGAATTGATTAACAAAAAGCACAAATCAATTACATTGTACATTTTTTTAATAGAAAATAGAAACAAATACTAGAAACCGAAAAAATATTACAATGAACTTCAACAAATATAACAGCGTAAATTTTAATTGAATGGTGACAGGAGTAATGGTGACAGGAGTATTACGAGATTAGAAGCACTAGAATAGGTCAGTGATAGAAATTGTGGTTTTAACACTCTGTTCCTCATTTTCTGCCTGCTTTCAGGAAATATTTACATCAATTGGTGTAATTCGTAGTCACTTCTATAAATTAGCTATATTTATATTGAACTGTAAATAAAGCAAATGCGCATGCGTCATATCCGTTACGGAAATTGCCTGGAGATGAGTCTGCCCTGGCCCTTACATTATACTGTAGTTATAGAAGTACGTCTTAAATTCATAAATTAAAGGTTGTATAGATAGGAAAGGTACTTTTCTTTTTATATATTTTTCAACTTCTCTATTTCTCCTGCAGGGTAAGCAGACAGATAGTTTTCTAAATTTTGTTGGCGAAACTTAGCGAGTTGTAGCATACCAGAGAGGAGAAATTACTGAAATAATAATTATTTTCCAAGGAACACACCCAAATTCGTCATATTTGTTCTCCGTTCACGGCCTCTCGCCTATATTAAGAATTTAAGTATTTTATGTTTTTATTACGCTTCAGCAGATTGGCGTTGTGTGTAGTACATTATTTTAAAAGTAACTTTAATTACATTCTCATATTTATAATACTCTATAACTATAACAAAGAACTACCCAAATACTAATTTTGAACACAGCGCCTGACTGTAAGCATATCGTTAATGGGTTCGATGATGATTCCCACTCGAGGAAATGAATTGAAGGTGGTGCATTGGGAACAGAATGTCTGAATACTAGGTTCCCTCTGCATACCCAGCTTATACATAGATGTTTTAGCTTATATACCTTCCATAGATAGAGGCCGGTCGTGGCGCAGCGGCACGAGGTGTGACTGCAAAACCGACTGGTTGTGGGTTCGATCCCCACTCGAGGAGATGAAATATTTACTTAAATTTATATTTCCATTTCTTCGCTCTGGTGT
>DWQW01004297.1:0-20200 GCA_018249695.1 Heliconius erato demophoon | reverse complement strand
ATTCGAGATTGCGAAGGCAAAAATTTATAAGCATTAGAAATTAATACATAAGTAACATTCTTAATCAATTACCGTTAAGAACTCTATCAATATTCGGGGAAAATCACGTGAGAAAAGTATTGTTTTAAAATATGTTTAAGATACTTGTACTCTAATTATATAATAAAGGTATTTCTTAGGAAGCGATTAAAGTATCTATGTTTTCGTAATTTGAAAAATTTTTAAAAATTGAAAACCAAAAATAGATAACAAATTTGCTCCTGAAATTTCATTAGAATTGTTCACGAGAATTGCTAACTGTGGAGGATCTGACTTTGACGCGTCGAACACATGAAAGCATTTATGTCGAAATTGCAACAAAGACATTGGCTCGCTTCGCTTTTTCGACAAGAACACATAAATATTTATATAGAGTCTTCATCAAACTCATCAAGCCTTTGACTATCGAGTCAGAAAGCATCAAAAAAGCTAAAATTAATCTCCACATTCATAATAACAGCCGTATACTCGTACAAAAAAAAAAAGAAAGAAATTGTGTACAAACTTCAATATTAGCACAAAAATGTAGCGAAATTTTACCGCCCTTTAAAATATTTTCCTTTACTAAATCCCAGTATAGTTTTCGTGATTTTAAAGCATTTTACGCAAACATTTCATACTATGGAGAAAGTAGGCCACTGCGCCTGCCGTATGACGTATTTACTTTGCTAAACAAATAGCGTTTATATCGATAAATCTGTTACAGTTTTATCTTTTGTTATGATAGTATCAATATTTTCTATCATTCTATGAGATTGTGGTGCATTGGAACTGTGTGCACACGCTGGTTGTAGGTTCGATACATTTGTGGGAATGAATTTATTTCGTTTTCTCACTCAGATGGAAAAATATTTCCGTTGGGTTCCTTTTACGTCATGCCGCGAAATTGTCACACTAACTGCGGAGATTATTTGCGTAACAATATATTTGGGGTTGATATCCTTTTTAGTTCTGTGCTCGTTTAACCTCCGTTGCGGCTATAACATGGTGCTATGCTACCTGTGACGAATAGAGCAACTCGGCAAATGAAATGCGGGTGTGGGTCACGGACCCAACCCCGCTAACTCCGTATTAAGGCTCCTTAGAAAGAATATCGTATTGTACATAATATTGTGTGGTTATCATTTTAAAAACTATTTAACAATTTTGTGTTCTGGACTCTGGTGGTCAAATTGCAAAGATTAAAGCGAATAATAAAAAGTACTTTGTTTTAAGTACTAAATGGTCTTTATGTTAGATAGATGGAACCTAGTGTTAAGGCAGTACGTTCGCCGCTTTTCACTGAATCTCAAATCTTAACGTGTTGTTGCCTCATCTTCCAAAGCGGTAAACTTAAAAACTTACACACTTAAAGCGGAAATTAAATATATGGCACGTTGAGGTAAAAATGCCAATAGGTCAAGGCCGTATGGATCAAGTTGCGACCTAAGTGGACGCGTTCGTTCGTCTTAGACTTGACGATGATTGAGATTAACATAAAAAAATATGCCTAATACCCCAACATAACTTAATCATTCCTCGAATGGGGATAGAACCCCCGACATTGCAAATAATATCACTGCCTTATCTGAACTCGAAGTTTCGTTTCGACATTGCTGAGTCCATGCTCACGACTAGACTTTTCGTTACCCGATTAAGGAAATTCATTTAAAATCTGTAATAATCGTGCAAAACAAAAAGCTTATTATTATTTTATATTTTCATAATAGTAATAGTACAGCTTATCATCAGCTTCACGCTGTATACCCCATACAGCAGGGTAGGCAGAGGGAACCTAGTGTTAAGACACTCCGTTCCCCACTTTCTGCCGAGTTCTGGAGGCATTGCGTGTTGAGTGGCAGAACTCAACGCCGCGCTTAACCTCGACACCAGAGCGAAGAAATGGAAATATAAATTTAAGTAAATATTTCATCTCCTCGAATGGGGATCGAACCCACAACCAGTCGGTTTTGCAGTCACACCTCGTGCCGCTGCGCCACGACCGGCCTCCTAAAATATAAAAATATCTTTATATAAAATATCTTTAACCAAATCCCTCTGTCGATGATTGCGTCATTCAGCGCTTATCTAAGCCTATATAAACTGTAAGTGACTATAAGATTTACTCGAGTGGCGTTTAATCCTTCCCTTGCCTCAGAAAGCACGAATAGCGGCCATGACGTCTTGTCGCTTAGATCTTGAGAATACTCAAATATTTATATATATATATATATATATATATATATATATATATATATATATATATATATATATATATATATATATATATATATATATATATATATATATATATATATATATATATATATATATAAGAAGACCCTGGTAGAGTAATTTGACAATGTGTGAATGTAATTGTGATTGTTGAGAGTTCGAGTTTCTTTACTTGAGAGACTACATATATGTCATTAGAATGTTTCAAATTCAAAATGTGCCGCTGAATTTATTTTATATTTTGATTTCCTCGCTCTGTAACGAGGTAAAGAGCGGCGTTGAGTTACGCCATTCAACACGCAATGCCTAGAATAAATAGAAGTTGGCCGAAATTGGGGCATGTAAACGTCTTAATGGGAACAGAGTGTCTCAACATCAAGTAGAGGTTCCTAGGTTTCCCAGAGGGAAACATGTACACTGCTATGTGCTGAAAGCTGAAAAATCAGGAAAATATATATTTGGTGTCATAATTTTGAGTCTTAGTTTGTTATTCGGACTACTAATTGCTGCTAATTTCTTAAAAAGATATTGAGCCTATTACATATTATAAAATGTCTGTATATGTTACTTATTGGTTGAATTTAGTAGCGTAATACAACCAAAAATAATAGCGTCTGTTTATCCGTTTGTTTGATATAATTTGTATAAAAAAGTTATAATAATAATTATTTTATAAAAATCAAAAAGAAAAATACTGCTTTAAAGAATTTTGTCCGGCAAAATTACTATTTACAACAACTGTTTTAATGAATTCGCTGAAACTTTAATTTTCAATATAGGTAAAGATATTGTTGTCAAAATGATATTATTATTAAAAAAAATAAAGTGATGTAGTTTAGTATACTAATTAATATATAGTTCAAGCGAGCGAAGCCGTGAGCGGGTTGCTAGTAGAGGATATAATTTTGCAAGTAAAGATAGGTATATGTGCGAGATAAACTGTGATGCTAAAAATGTTAATAGGGACAAGAAATATGAATATTAATACTCTGCAGAATAAGAATAAGCGAAGTATACATACATGTTGATTAATTCGATATCATCAATATTCAATAGTCAAGGATGTTACAGTGAGAATGAAAAAGAACGTGCTCAGGTAACTTGAGCACTTTGAGAGTATTCTATGTATGAAGAAAAATAGTAAAATAAATTTCTGCAAATTCAAATTCAAAATATTCTTTATTCAAATAAACTCTTATAAGCTCTTTTGAATCGTCGAATGAACATATAAACAAAAAAAAACTACTACCGGTTCGGAAGGCAGTTCTGCTGAGAAGAGCCGGCAAGAAACTCAACAGTTGCTCTTTTAAAAGTCAATGGTATAATTCAATTATTACATAAACTGGCAGCTATCCTGCATCACATTCAATAGACATTAATTCCATACATATTGTGTAACAAGAGTAAGTGGTGAAAGAAGTAGCAGAAGATATCGGTTGAAATTTCCATAATACTGTATCGATGATACTATATAGGAAGATCACGTAATAAGCATGAGAACTTCACAGATGGCATTTACGAAGAGATAGATAATAGTGAAGGAGGAAAAAGAGGTATGCAGAGTACGTAGCGTTTGGCGCTCCGTTCTCTTTGGCTACTCTTTAATTAAAAATAAAGAGTTTTATAAGTTCACAATTTTACTCACGATTTTGCATTTTTATTTATGTAAGTGTTATAAATATAAATCGTTATTGAACACAAATTTATGTCGAAGTAGTTCTATTGTTTGTTTAAGTATTTCGTTTAAAAATCTGAAAGTTGTATATAAAAAACATAAAAAAGCGCCTTTTCAATTGCATAAAAAATGTTTTGCAAAAAACTACTCTACTCCATAATAATATACTGGGGCCGTTGTGTGATGTGGGATAGCGTCCGACTCTAAATGCGATGGTTGTGCATTCGACCCTCTCTCGGGAAAATGTTAACATTTAGGTGGAAGTGTCAGCGCTCCTTTTACGGGAACAGCATACAGGGTAAAATATTTTAAACCCATGCTTATAGAAATTAATCAGGATACCTCAACAGTTTACATGACCATGACATAAGATTTTTTTATAAAATTCACGATGTTTATACATACCTGTATTTCGCGTGACGCAGTTACGCATAGATACCAATAATGTAACCAAACACTACTACAAAAATACTACTAAAGGCTAAGCAACTTTGAACTTTGCCGCCAATACCTACGACTCGACTTCGGAATGAGGCGTAGGCGGCGGTTCCTAAATAATTTTATTTTGTTTGAAAAAATAACTTTTTCATTTTTAGAAAAACAAAATTATATCAGGCTTTTATAGAGTAGTTAAAACTGTGGTTAATTTAAAGTGGTGCTAACACTTCCACCCTGTTTAAATTATTTTCATCTCTCCACTTTGTTAGAGAAAGAGCGGTGCAGAGATCGTATTTGATAGTAACATCCAGCCCCATGGCGAGCGGTGCAGACCCATTAAGATTTTGTTCAAAATTAAATTAAACCAGCTTCACGCTGCACACAACAGGGTAGGCAGAGGCAACCATAGTGTTAAGACACTTCGTTCCTTACTTTCCGCCGAGTTCTGGATGCATAGATCTCCACACCAGAGCAAAGAAATGAAAATATAAATGTAAATAAATATTTAATTTCCTCGAGTGGGGATCGACACTACAACCAATAGATTTTTCAGTCACACTTTGTGCCCCTGCGCCACGCCTAAGTCCTTGCATAATTCGTCATATCGTAAATTGCATATTTATATTTTATCTAATAAAAAGTCGCTTAGAAAGGACTGAGCGAGTAGAAAGAGTTTAAATGAACTCGCTTGCTTAGTTAAGTAATTACAACATACAAAATTCTTTGTTGGTGGAAATATCAATCTATTTAATGTTAACGTAACGTACCTATAACGTTATCATTAACGTTCCGTCCTAAGCATAACCCGCTCATATTTTCTTCGCAGTGAAAACCGGACTTAAAGCGGAGAATGGAGTGTCTAGACACTAAACCGGACCATAAACAGAAAAAAGCCTAGGCATAAGTGAAGGCAGAAAAACGTGAAAATTAATAGTATAAAATTAATATTTAACAAGTTTTACATTATTGGGTTTAATATTATACAGGTGCGCTCCTTTTACTGGATCAGTATATAAGTAAATATTTCCAAAAAAATAAAGGAAATTCGTCAACACTTTAAGACGTAGGATTTTTTTCCATTTCACGATTTTTATCCATACTGTATAACGTGTGACGCAGTTACGAATAGATACCAAAAATGTAAACACCTACAAAAATAAAAGTTGTAATGACAAAAACACTCTGTATAGGTACGTAACCGTTTGAGTATAGTATTTAATACATAATATGGTACCTACTACAATTCTGGATAGCAGGAATCCATATTCCACACAAAGAATCTTAACCTAGAGACATCAATTTCATAGAAAGAAATATTTAAAACAAAACTTACACTAAACCACTTTACAAACACAATTTAAATTTCGAACACATTATAAACAGAAAACACTTTATAACGCATGACATAGTCTAATGAAAGCCTTTATCATAAACGCTCGCCATTAGAGCTTATTTCGCAGGCAAAATATTAAAACTGAATAACTCTCATAAAGTAGACTTTGATTAAGACGCGGTTTCTCTGCAAAGACAGATATTTAAAAAAAATATATGCTTTATTTTTTTCTTGGTGGTCAGATCCTTAGTGGCGCATTATTCTGTTCTTCGATTTATCCATTATAAGTAAATAATGGAGTGGTAGAATTTGATCTTTGATTTGATTTGATCATATTTTGGATAATATTTAAATATTACCCAAAATATGATTTCAAATGTATTTTTATGAAATAAAAGTAACAGTCGTTGTTTTAAATAAGATAGACCTAAATTCGTCACTACAGTGTCGAATATTTTCGTAGAAAATTAAATAATATTTACGGACAGTTTTAGATAAATAAAATCTAGCTAAACATCCTTTTCTTTATATTTTTTTTCATTATTAAAAACATTGCATCAGTAAATTCTGCCTAATTATAATGAGGACACGAACATTGTCCTTAATATAATGTAACGAAACAACAAAGACAAAGGCTCAAGTAAATCAAATTGAAAATAACAAAAAAAAATACAATTATAAAAAGCATAAATAAAAAAAAGCATTAGAGAAATTCCTTGTTAAGCAATTTCAATTTCCCAGCGCACGACGGCCTCTTCGGATACATTAAGCACTTAACTATCACTGTCTGCTCGCTCTTGGCCCGTTCCATAAAATAAAAATCTGTTGAGATTTTTTTTTCACATCTCGGATATTTTTCGAGATGTTTGCATTGTCTGAGTGCGTGAGGAAATTCATATTTATATTGACAATACAATATTATGTACTTCATTTTATTTTGTTCAGCTTTTTATATTGTTTTATTTTTGACTTTACATTTCGTCTTAGTTTGAGGTCAGTCGTGGGGCAGAGGTGTAAGGGTGCGACTGTAAATGAGACAGGTTCGATTTCTATGCGAGGATATGAAAGTTTAGTTTTTTTTATATTTTTGTTCGCTCTGGTGTCGAGGCAAATTGCGGTCTTGAGTACCGCCACTCAACACGCAGTGCCTCAAGAATTCAGCAGAAAATTAAGAACGGAGTGTCTTAACATTAGGTTCCCTCTACCTATCATGCTATGTGAGAAGCAAAAACAATTTTTTATTTTTAAACATTTTTTAAAGTGTTATTCCACACTAGAAAAAAAAAATACTTATTTAGAAAACGTATAAAAATTTGAACGTAGCGGGACTCGAACCCGCGCCTCCTGGAAACTGACCAGGTCGGTCCTGGTCGGTTTCCAGTTTTCTAAATAATTACCGATTTTTTAATTGAAACTCCAAAAGAATTTTTTACTCTATACGAGGATAACAACCATGGCGTTTTTTTTAAATTTTATAATTAAATAGACTCAGTCAACTGTAACTCAGTTGTTAAACAAGGGACTGCCGGTGGTAGTTTTATGTTCATTCGACTTTCAAAATTACAAAACTCCAATAGAATTAAGATTTTTTTTAATTGGAATTTGTATTTCACTATTTAAAACTCAATACTAATAGAAAGCCAAACGTGGATTATGGTGTGTGCATGAAACCATTCGTAGCATCTTGATTGGAATCTAAATTAAATAAAACTTACGCGTTATCAGCTTTCGTGTTACCGCTTACTTCACGTGTTATCAGCTATGTTTGTATTACTATTCTATACAGTCGTACCATATTATAATTATAAAAACTTTATTTATCACCATTTACAAGCCGAAAAGGCGCAGTGGAAGTGGAGTAAACGCAATAATTGTGAAATCGATTCCCATTGTTAATGAAAAGATACGAATCTCTTATTTATTTTATTTACGCAGCATATTTTATGCTTTATTTTGTTTGAAGCCCGCCGCGTAATCAAAACTTCCCATAGATCTGCAATTACGAAAATTGGAGAAGTGAGAACTTGTATTATAAACAAAAAAAAATATAATAAAAAGATGCAAATCTATAGATATAACATTAATAAAATAATTACAAATTTATATTTGTAGTTTATTTTATACAAAATGTATGCATACTTAAGTTTGTTACCCGCAATCTTAAGATTGTCAACTTGCTAACTTATAATCATAAAATTGGTGCGAAGCCATAGGCAGACGAGACCAATTCGCACTAGAATAGACTTTTCTTTATTCAAGCAGACTTTTGCAAATACTTTTGAATCGTCGAATGAACATAAAGCTACTATCGCGCGCCTACTAGGAAGACAGTTCTGCTGACATAAGCTGGCAAGAAACTCAACAATTTGTCTTTTCAATATAAAAGTTACAATTTTATTGCTTGATCAAAATTTTTAAATATAATATATAATTTTGTGATACTTATCCACAAAATAGAAAGAAGATAAAGGAATAGCACATTTTTTTAGTCTTTACAGGTGAAGCGAGTAAGTTTTGGGCATAATAAAAAAATAGTAGTCACATGGACTGACACTAATTCAAATGTTTGTCAAATGACCTTACAGAAAAATTATATTTTGGTTTTGTTTTAGTTTTTTGTATTATGTAATGTTATTCTGTAAATTGAAAGACAAGTGACGGTACCTTAGCGTAGTGGCTGTTACTCCTGACTGGCTATAATTCTTATGATATCTAATATGTACTATACTAAAAAAAAAAATAAAAAAAAAAATGTACTATTTGATATAAGTATGATCTTTAAATTGGGTGGAAAATGGGAAACGGAGAATCTTAAAACTAGGGTCCCTCCTCCTCTTGTGCTGCTAGGTGGAAAAAATATGAAGCCACTTTTTATTAAAATTGTGAACCAAGCCCCTATAAGATACACTTCTAAGAGATCCGTTTCAATGTTGCTTTTATCGTTCACATTTATTATCTTTATAAAGAAAAATGTTAAAAAAAATAAAGCTTCATAAACCTTTTGTTTAATTAAGTTAAACGCCTAAAATGGCTGTAACTATATAGTTAATTTCCTAAGTGTCAGTCCTTCAATTTTGTCAGCTAAAATTTGACTGTCACCTTCACGTCGCATCCCGCATACACCAGAGTAGGCAGAGGGAACCTAGGAATCTATTGTTAAGATACTCCGCTGTAGTGGTAAGACATTTCCATTTATTACATTATTTTTAATTCCTCAGTCTGCCAAATTCTGGAAGCATTGCGTGTTCAAAAATATTTAATTTCTAAAATAATTTATACATAAATTTCATATAAAATTTTTAGTCTCGTATTATTTAGTTGAAAACATTTTATTGCTTTTTCTAAACCACTGTATTATTTTCATTTTATTACCGTTATTTATCGTTTCACACTTGAATAAAGGATTTAAGACCTTTAATAGCTATTTCGGGGGTGTATGAAGGGTGTGTAGGGATTAAAATGATGAACGTTTCATATAACATTATATACAATTTGTGAATGTTTTTATATATATTTTTTCTGTTTCTGAGTGACTTATTAAACATATACAAATTAAAATAAAGTAATATACATATCAGCTTGAGATGAGTGATGAAATGAAAATATAAATGTAAATAAATATTTCATTTCCTCGAGTGGGGATCGAACCCACAACCAGTCGATTTTACAGTCATATTTTGTGCCCCTAGGCCACGACTGGCCTTTTATTTTTACACTATTCTTTTATTTAATATACATATACAGATTAAATCAAAGTAAAGTTTAAATCTGGCATATAGCTTGATTAGAGAGTGTATAAGGCAAAGGATTCATGATAATTCCAAAGCTACGGGAAAAAATGGATTCTCGTGGCATTGCATGTTGAGTGGCAAAACTCAGCGCCGTGTTCTGACCTGCTAACAGAGAAAAAAAATATTTCATTTCCGCCAGTCCGAATAAACCCACAACCGTCGCGTTTATAGACGCTCATTTATGCCCACGACAGTCTCACGCCTAAACATGCCAAAAAAATTAGATACTCTTCAATAAAAAAAGATGTGAAAATTAAGATCTCTGACGCAAAGTACAAAAACACTGCAAGGCCTAAATGGAAATTTCATGTCGTAGAATCTGAAAGTCATTCGGAGTTTACAAAAACGACCAATCAATTCTTAGCTGATCTTTTAAAAGCGAATTTTATTTGCTTTATATTGAGATATTTGGTTTAGTTGTTCTTTTTTATCTAGTTTCACGTTGTATCCCATATATATCAGGATATATAGCAGAAGAGGAAGAGGGAATCTAACCTAACCTAAGTTAAGTTATTCTGTTTCGCTAACGTTGCCCAATAGTGGAGACATTGCGTGTTAATGACAGAGCCTATCGCCTCGCTTTATCTTGTCACTAGACAGAGGAAGTAAAAATAATTCACGTCCTCCCAGTAGGAATCAAACCCACAACCGTCACGCTTACAGTCAGTGTGTTCTTTAGTATAGTGTAATATAGTTTTTATTATTTTATCTAATCACTACGGAAAAGTGGTTGTATTTTTGTAATTTTTTAAAGTTTAGTCTTTTATCAACGCATTTAAAAGCTACGAGCGTTTTTAAATTGTTTTTGTTGTATTTTGTACGAAATTCGCAGCATATCAAAATCCATTGGTTATGCCTCCAGAATTCGGCGGAAAGTGGGGAACAGAGTGTGTTAACACTAGGTTCTCTCTGCCTACCTGTATCCCGCACACAGCAGGGTAAGCAGAGGGAACTTAGTGTTAAGACATTTCGTCCCCCACTTTCCGCCGAGTTCTGGAGACATTGTGAGTTGATCACAACCAGTCGATTTTACTGTCACACATTGTGCCCCTGCGCTATTACTGGCCTCTACATAGATAGGTTTACATAAATTTTAGTTCTGCGGAGCGGAACTCAAAGCCGCAATAAGTCCTAATGACATGAAAATATTAATTAAAAAAAACCTTTTTAAAAACTAGCTGTAGGTCATCACTCAAATGAAGACTATTTTAGACTGCAGTTTTTCTAAAAGTATTCGCATTCACAGTGGGCTTTTCGATAAAATCTGTGTGCATATATACAGACCTGAGGGAAGCCAATCTCTTTAGCTGCTTGCTTAAAATGTTGCGTTTCTAAAATACGAAACTCTACTTCGTTGTTCTCGTTTTTCTTACTGTGCCTGGAACACTGACATAGTAGTTAGTATAGAGGCAGTTCGATTTAAACTCAGAAAATAAATTCCGCCTTAAAAATTGGGCTGAGTGCCGAAATTTAGAGATACATTTATAAAAACTATATATTGTTACTTTTTGCCATTTTTGTATCACTCATTCTCTCGACATACTCAAACCACCTGATTATATTCTTATCCTTTTTCTTCCTCTTTCTTATACTTTTTAAATAAGTTACATCATAATTTTCAAGTATATATCAAGACATAACTGTATCATATCGGGAATATATTATATATTTACAATATATATATCATTACGTTCCCTATTCTTCTAAATTCAATAAATACGGAGAATACATTTTGTTTAACATTTTATATATAAAAATAAGCTGTTGTTTAAGCTGTAAGCTGTTAAATATATTGTTTAGTACAAAATGTTTTATAGCCCGTAGTGAAAAGCTTGCCCACCACTGATATGACGGCGCTGATGCTAATTATTGTCAAAGTAATGCCTAAATAATGCCATTAGATTTGTAGCAATTTAGAATTTGAAGCTTCTTTAGTGTATATATATTATTTATAGACAATTAAATATTAATATAGATAAGAAAAGATCTGGAAATAAGTCATCTGTTCAAAGGTATCTGTTGAGTGATAGAACTCAACTCTGCATTTTACTTAGTATGAGGGGAAAGCAAAAATATTTAAAATAAATCAACCATTCGAGTAAGAATTGAACCCATAATAATTACAATAAAAATATTGTGACACAAACAATACATGTATATTTAGATTTTCTTTTTAATGGTTTTTGTGTAGTTAGTTTAACATACATTTACATTTTGCTATTCTCTATTAAATATAAATAAATACATTTCTATACAAATACACACGTTTCCTGCTCTATTATTTGTTAAGCCTCTTACGCTCTGGTTGGGTAAAGTAATCGCTTTAGTGTTAATGCTTTTGAACATTTTACCGATTACTTTATATGTTATCTTGTTTATTTATCTTCAATTTGTCTTTGTTTTAGTGGATTGAGGGCTAAGCTAGTATTTTCTCTACCTTTAAATAGCACCATGAAAATATCGGAATTTTATCTAAGAAGCGTAATATCAAATTATATGATACTATTTTCAGCCGACTTCTGTAAAAGGAGGTCATCAATTCGACTGTTTTTTTTTATGTTTGTTATCTCAGAACTTTAGAGTGAGTAAATCGATTTTGATTTTTCTTTTTTTTTTTATTCGTAACCTGGTCCTTCCCATATGATCTCATTGTAATTTCGTCCATTTGTGACAATGTTATTAATGAGAAAATCACATAAGTCTTAAATTTGCATTTTGTCAATAATAATCATTTGTCAAGAAAGACGCACGCACACATAAACCTATCAAAGGGAAACCGCCGCATACGCCTCATTCCAAAATCGAGTCGTAGATATTGGCGGCAAAGTTCAAAGTTGTTTAATCTTTAGTAGTATTTTGTAGTAGGTATTGTACAGGTATGGATAAACATCGAGAAATGAAAAAAAAATCCTACGTCTACTCTGTTAAAGTATCTTGATTAATTTCTTTAGGTATGGGTTTAAAATATTTTACCCAATATGCTGTTCCCATAAAAGGAGCGCTGACGCTTCCACCCTGCATAGTGTAGGTGTAACATTAGTCATCAAGCGTTGCATATGTTTTGCTTGTCCAAATCGCAAAACAAACCCCGTTTTTACCACCCGTCTACATCTCTTGTACTGATAGCAGACTAAGTGAGATATAGAAGAATTGATTTATATATTTTATATATTTCATTTTTTTACTGATCTTTAATAATATATTATTTAATATTTAATTTAAAGTTTTTTCTGGCTCTACTTTTATAGGCGCTCAATGCAAACCTCAGCTCTGGCGTCGCGAACTGTAAAACTTGTATAAAATATAGATTCATTAACGAAATTACGAATAACGGCTAGGGTTAATTTAAAAATTAATACTATTAACATTCGACTTAAAAACAAAATTATTAATTAATTACTTAATTTCCTCGAATGAGTCGAATCGAACCTACAACCTATTGAATTTACAGACGCACGACTGGCCTCGACTTATCATATTTGAAATATGACAAACATTATTTAGTGTTTTATACAACTTGTCGAAGTTTTCGAATTTACTTTTTTTGCGTTTATTTCAATATATTTTTGTATATTTTATGGAATGACAACTTTACAGCTACGTGGTTATATCGTCTGTGAGGACACTGAATGCGAAATATAAAGGGAGGCAATCTTTTAAAGTAACTCGTAAACCACGCTTTAGTACTGATAAATGTTTGCGGTCTGTTTGTCCGTCATTGTGTTGTAGTTGCTATTTAATTTGTATACATAATACAATTGTATATTTTAAATTTTTACGAGTGACTAATTTTGTAGTATAGTTGATATTGTTATAAATAGAGAATTTGGGCTTTTTGTTTTAAAAGTTTATGTAAAATCGTTTAATGTATTTTTGTGATGAATGATAAAGAATCTCCAAGATTTCTTGTGTATATGTAGAGGAAACGTATATTGTACATGGAGGTAAAACATTTAAGTTTATTTATCACATCACATGAAAAATGTTGATTAGAAATATATAAAAAAATAAATAGAATATTTTTTAACTTATGGCCTTTTCTGTATAGCACAACATAGAATAGGGTGCCCCCTCCGTTTTGTGCCTTTTTCTCTCCAACTGATTTATGTAGGTACAGAGAACCAGGTTCCTTCTAGGCATTTCGTTATTAGAGTGGCAGAACTTAATTTATCTCATTGGAGCGCGAAAATGGTAAACAAAATTCCTCCCTAGTTTGTAGGTCCTTTTTTGTTTCAAGTATCACTATTTTCCCGCATTTGCTAGTGTAGTCAGAGTAAATCTAATGTTAAAACAATCCATTTTCCAATTTACATATGAAATGAAAATAATTAAAATAATGCGAAACGACCGCTTCAATCGTTTTCTATTATTAAAACTATAAAATCATTAAGT
The DNA here is from genome assembly GCA_018249695.1 of Heliconius erato demophoon. NCBI lineage: Eukaryota > Metazoa > Arthropoda > Insecta > Lepidoptera > Nymphalidae > Heliconius > Heliconius erato. Next base: position 6,318 of record DWQW01004297.1, on the reverse strand, counting down.
CCATCGCTGCGCAGTGGTACAGCGCGTGACTGTTATCGACTGTTTTGGATTCGACAGCCAGCGGATGAATGATTTGTTCAATATTTTCATTTCTTCGCTCTACTTAAATTATTAATATGAAATGCAACGTTAAGTTCTGCCACACAACACGCAACGTCTAGAAAAATTCTTGTTCACTTTATTCTCTATTTAATGCACACGCACACTAGGTTCCCTCTCCCTTTTCCGCTATATGCAGGAAATAAGACGTAAAGTAAAAATACTTAGAGCCTCGAGCTTTTTCTCTCGAATACTATTAGAAATGATAGTAGGCCTTGCTGACTCATTTCAAAACTTATGAGAAGTGCCTACGGACCGATATTTTCATTTGCAGTAAACCTATAGCCTGAAGTTATGATATTATTTGAAGAAAATATTTATTTTTTATTATGATCGATTTTCTATGTATGTACCTATAGGACATATTTTTTTATTCGGCTTTATATTTTTTCGCACATATAGCGGGGTAGGCAGAGCCAGTGGATATACTCAATTTTAGGAACACTCCGTTTCTCACTTCTCCACTCCTTCTAATTTTCGAGAAAGTATCGCTAGACCTTGTCTCTGGGCGTATAAAATAAAATATTGCAATACTTGCGCGTATTGCAATATTTTATTTTACGGCATATTTAGGAATTGAAACCACAATCATCGCGTCTACATTCTCACGCTTTCCCACTGTGCCACGACGGCCTCAATATTTTTTGAATTTTTGTTATTAGAAAAAATATTTCAGATATAAAAAAATATATGTTTATTTCATTATTTGTAGCTTCGCTGTATCCCGCACATAGCAGGGTAGCAGAGGACTGGCCTTATTTTTATTTCTGAATCAAGATAAAGTTAATATCCTACAAAATTTAAATATCACCACATTATCATATTCATTCTGTAGATTAAAGTAATAACTACAAAGGACATTGTTCTAAGGAGTAGGACTTTTTCCACGTTTAAATTTCAATTTTGCTCGCTATGAGCATCTCGACTGTTAGGATGACTTTCCAGAAAAGTGGAAATGCTTTTTGTTCTGCACTACTTACTGTGTGTCTATTAACTTGCTTGTTTCTAGTATATTTTGCTTAAATATGTTGTTTTAATGTCTTAGAATTTTCTATAGTAGTAAAAAATTGCTTTACAAGGTTACCTGCATATTATAGCAGGGTAGGTACAGGGAACCTTAACTAGTGCTTAGACATTCCGTTTCCCTATTCCAACCAATTTTCGAGACATTGCGTGTTGAGTGGCGGAACACAACGCCGCAATTTATTATTATTCCTGAACGAGAAAAATAAAAAACAATTAATTTTCACGAGTAGAAATAAAACCCATAAGCCTCTTGCTTACAATCAAACGCTATTAACAAATATGTTTAAATGTAGAAATGGTTAATGTTTATTTTAATTTAAGTACGACAAAAAATATATTATCACTCATTTGAATACTAAGTACCAATACACGAAACCCAAGACATCGTCAGATACTATTAAAGGAGTTCTCTATAAGAAGATGGAAGTTGAAGGTGGCGTTCTTTCTTATGGAATATTTATCATATTTTCGTTTTTAGGTATGTTTTTTGTCAATAGTAATAGTAATTCAGCACTGTATCGTAACGATTGTGGGTTCGATCCCCACTCGGGGATCTCTCTCATTTCATTAATTCGCTTTAAGAATTTTTAAGAATTTTTAATATATAGTCATGAGTGAATTTTAGTTTCAATTTTGGGACTTACTAACTTTTGAGATTATTTGTGAAATATATGCCTTAGGACAGGCATTATGGTAAGAGTAACACATGTTTTGTATATAACGTAGAAACATAAACGAAAATTTGCTTTTATAATTTGATAAGGCGTCTACTGAATTGAGGACATGATATCATTAAAAAAAGAATCTCTATGTTGTAATCTACTTTACCTTTAGTTATACTGTACATTTTTTATACTTTCGTTTCGTAATTGTAGGTTAACGAGAAGCGCCCTATATAATAAATTTTAAATATAAATTAAATTAAATTATGCGGGGTTCCTGGTAAAGATTTTATTGATTGAAGAATTACTTATAGGTCCCGACTGTTAATCCTAATAAACTATTTTTGGACTTGTTTATTTTCTTTTTAGTTTTATGCAGTCGTGGTTTTTGTTTTTACAAATATTTTTTTTGTTTTTCACTTTTTTGTTAGAATTCATTATGGTAATCATAATCATGATATATATACCTTTTTGAAATCCTCGTAGTAAGCTCTTGAATTTGACACCCATATTGTGGTATTCGAAGCGATTTTTTTTTTTCACTAAGTCCAATGTAAATCCGTTCAGCGGTTCTGGAGATATGAGGTAATAAAGAATAATACATACATACGAGATACGCGCGAAGAACATAATACCTTCCTTAGCAGTCGGGAAAAAACCACTCGACAGAATTCTTGTCTGTCTGTTTGTCTGTTCGCCAATCACGCAATGCTATCAAGGCTATCATCATCAATTTTGTATGATGATAGCCTAGAGTCTGAAGTAGTTTATGTTAAGATGGTAGCGGAAATTCGTAGAAATCCCCCTACAGAGATGGTAACTACATAAATAAGTTGTAAAATGACTAAAATAGAAAAGTGAACTCAAATCGATTAAACAGTTCCGAGATTAGCGTGAACAAACGCACAGAAAACCAACAGATTTGTATTATTCAGTTAAATGCCCATAACAACATATTTTTCAATATGTTATGTATTTATAACAGACAGCGATGAGAAATGATTTGTAAGATGTTTTTTTTCAAACATTCGATTGAATATTCTTATGGGAATTACGAAAATGCAATTTAAGATTTTCATAATTTTCCCATTAGAAATCTTAAGGCCTTTGCAAACATATATTATATATTAGAACACGAACGTAATTCAGTGTATTAAGTAAATAATCCAATAGCTTAAGCGGGCCAAGCGATACTAATATAAACAAAAAAAATCTTATTCTTATTTATTAAACCTATATAATTAAAGATATTTCAATATTATCATTGTATTCTTTAGTATTTCATCCAGTGGAGGTCCATCCTAAAAGCCATTGTCTCAGATCGGAGATCCTTGGAAACAATTTTCCAACGCTGAACTCTCTCGATAATGTCGCGACGCGTCTCGTTTATGTTCGGGACTCGAGTTGAGATTTAAAGTTTTTGGAAGACTCATTTCAAAGTGGAATTAAAGACAACAGTTTACAACTTTTGAAGTAATTTTAGTGAATTATTTTAAATTTTACTTTTGGGTATTTAATATTTGGGATTTTATAATATAAGTTGCTTACTTCTATTATTTACTTGAAATATAGATGTATGTATTTGATTATTAAAGGTTAGAAAGTAGTACACTAGGTTCTTACGTTCTCTCTGCCTACCCTGCAATGCACAGGATGCACTGCCTGCAGAGTGAAGCTAAAAATATTGCCGTATGCAGAGGGAACCTGGGGACCTAGTATTAAGACGATCCCTCCATTTAAGACACTTTCACTTCCCATTTTCCGCCGAATTCTGGAAGCATTGCCTGATGAGTGGAAGAACTCAACGCCACGCTTTGCTTCGAACATAGCGAGAAAATACAAATATAAAATATTTTATTTCCTCGAGTGAAAATTGAACCCACGACCTGTCTCATTTATAGTCACACGCTTGTGCCTCTGCGCGACGACCGCCTCATCCTTCATAAAATATATAAACAACGTTATTATATAAAGTTATAAATGAACTTCACGTTCCTCTCGCGTATAATGGAGTTCTTAAAGATAAGTCTAGTGCTATAAAGCAAATATTTGTCATTCATTTAAATTTATATTTTTAAAATGTTTCTCATATTGTAAAAACTGTTACCGAGACGGTTATGGGTTCAGTTCAGGTCACGATATTTTTGATTTTACGCTGATTTTAAAATGGTAAAAATAAATGACTTTACACATTTTTTCCATATAATATAAAGAAAAATGAAGTTATATCTAGAAATGACATAGTTATATCAATGATCTATTCGTTTATTATTATTTTCACTTGCGGCCCATTGAATTCGAGGGACAAAAGATTTACTCTCCACAAAATATAACGTTAAGGACAATGTTTCCTTACAAATAATTTTGCATTAGTTTAAATTAATAGTGTTGTAATATAAAATGAGGACAAACCGCTTAAGATTTTTTTAGATTTCAGTAAACTCTTGTACTCTTATAAATGACATTTCTAAGATAAGGTATTTCTTATATAAATCTTTATAGTGTAAGACAGACAGACAGTTTGAGGCTATCGTTCCAGGCACAAGCGTGTAACCGTAAACACGAAAGTTCTGGATTTGATTCCCATTTGGGGGAATTATTTATTATTCATTGATATTTTTTCATTTCTTTACTCTGCCAACAAAAAGCTAAAGCGAAAAGTGCGGTCACTCCGAAACTACTAGTGAAACCAATTTTATCAAAAATCTAAGCTCATATATTCTTTCTAGAACCGTACACAACAACAAATAAAATTTTCAACTCATCATTGCTTAGGAGTGGAGCTTTTTGGCTTGTAATACAAAAATCTCCCAAAATAAAATAGATTATCCCAACTGGAAGTTATGTTGAACAAATATACGTAATCCTATTTACTTAGGGTCCTAATTTTACGGACTTCAGACGGATTTCACCAAATCACTAGAAGCCGTTTCATCCACTTCTGAGCTATTGCTTTTTCATTTTATACTTTATTATTTTAATAGTAGAATCTATTTTTCATTGTAATATATAATAAAATTGTGATGAATCTACAAAATTATATAAAATTGAACTCTATTTAGAACGTGGTTATGTTCTTTTTAGGTTGATGTCTTTGCAAATTGTATTTAATGGATAGGACATTTGAGAAGCGTATTGAATGATAGGCTTTGTTGATAATTTATTTGTATGAAATTAAAGTGGTATTTAATGACAGTGAGCCCAAACGTATTATATATCCGTATAAAATAACAAGTACTTTTCATTATAAAGACGATAGTTACCCCACGACTTCGTTTGCCTTGACTTAATTACTTTAAAAAAGTCCCATTTCATGCCGTTTTGTTGCAAAATTTGGGAATTCATATTTTTATGCTCCCCTACACTTCCCAAGGATCCTTCATGTTTTTATAGATTTCTATGTTCAATAGTTGAATAGTTGAGTTGTTAACAGTCAGGTGTGAGCCGCTACCCTACAACGGCCTCAACCTAAACTTCTATATGACTTCTCTTTATCGTGTTTACTTTTGCTTACCCCACATTTTGTTCCTATTAGTAGATAAGTTGAAATAATGTGAAATTAAGATAAATCTACAAGCTTTATGGAAGAGCTTAGTTGCCCGTTTGTTTTTAGTGTTGCGTACCTCAAAAGGAAAAAAACGGAACCCATATAGGATCACTTTGTTGTCTGACAGTTAACAAAATAATATCAAATTTTACAACCGCTCATTTACTTTTACAAAGTTTTTGGTGCGTTTAATATGAAATTTACCGTTCACCTAACTTATAGTTATGAAATGGAGCAAAGTGAGAACTTGTTATACGAATAAGCAAAAAATCCAAAATTTCAAATTTTATATGTATTTATACATATAATTTATGCGTATTGCATAAAAAAAATACACACCTATATTTATAGTTAATTTTATACAAAATAAACGTATACGCCCGCAAACCTAATCTTGTCAACTTTTTTAAGTTATACATCGTGAAATTAGTACGGAACCCTCGATATGCGGACCCGATTCGTACTTGACAGGTTTATTTTATTTTCTTCACGCATTTCCCTAGGAAGGCAAGCAAACGAAACGGAGCTTCAAGCGTCATGATTTACGCAATTTATTTCCGTTGCTTGTGCGTATATATGATCAACTTTTTCATATATTATATTCGTCAAACTTTTTTTATTTTCGCCAGTATGTTTAACAATGAGTTTTTTAAGGTTAATGTTTTTTTTTAAATACACATACATATATTCACATACAAACAATTTTTTTTTCAAAATTATAAATACCTGGCAATTTCGCCTGTCGGTCATTCTCTACCGTCACGTTCTGAGTGACTGAAAAAGTAGTGCTAAATAAAATAAAATACATTGCATAAGCAAAAGCATTCCAGCTCCTCTTGCATGGTGTTAAACGCGAATAAATCTCTATATTTAGTTTTTTTAGGTGTACACTGTATCTCCCATACAGCAGGGTATACATAGGGAACCTAGTATTAAGACACTCTGTGTACTTTCCGCTCAATTTTCGAAATATTGCGTGTTGAG
>DWQW01004296.1:0-20201 GCA_018249695.1 Heliconius erato demophoon | reverse complement strand
TAAATTGCCACCGATTTTTATAAAAATTTAAATTCAGACTGTTAAAAATATTTTATTGAACACGTGTTTCGTGGTTTTTTTAGAATTCACTCTTAATAAGCGGGCGAAGCCGCGCGCGCCCTCTAGTGTACTTATATTACTACTTTTGTAAGCATTATCATTAAAAAATGTTAGCGTTCTGCACTTTTCGTAAAAAAGGGGTCCAAAATTTTTGCTTCACGTATTCATTCATATACATATTTATAGATATGTCATAAGCCACGTATCATTAAGCCACGTAAACATATATATATATATATATATATATATATATATATATATATATATTTCACAGAATATAGACGTTTCACAAACAGTATGGGTTCGTACTGTGGCTGTAACAAAAACAGTTTCGCATGCCGCCATAGCTGACCTTGCAATGATGGTGCGCCGTCACGAGCGACCGGCATGAAAGCGTTCGAAACACGGAAACAGAAAGAGTAATTTTAACGTAAGTATAAAATAACGTAGTACGTCATATCGCGGTAGCAGATTTTTCTAATCATTACTTTGTTTATACGTAAAGAAACGTTAACTACATTTATAAACATAGGTTATTCCAGCGGATCTTTTCACCTTTTTCTTTTTTTTCTTTTCTTCTGACTATTGTGTTCTGTCTTTATAAAAATAGATTTAAAAAATAAATATTCCCAAATTATTATAAAGATAAATCAATCATAACTACAATCTTAAAGAAAGTTTCAAAGTTTTAGTTAAGTCTAGTTTCAATTGATTCGCATTTAATTTTATCTCAATCAAATCTAAATACATATTCTTGTACTATATTATACGTTACGAGATATATTTAAAAAAAAATCAGCTTCATTGTATCCCGCACACAGCACTCCGTTCCCCACTTTCTGCCGAATTTTGGAGGCATTGCGTGTTGAGTGGCAGAACTCAACGCCACGCTTTGCCTTAACACCGGAGCGAAGAAATGGAAATATAAATTTGAGTAAATATTTCATCTCCTCGAGTGGGGATCGAACCCACAACCAGTCGATTTACAATCACACTTTGTGCCCCTGCGCCACGACTGGCCTCGGATATATTTTAGGTGTTACAAAAATAATGAATTACTATTAATATTAAGTAAAACTATATATGCATTTTATGTAACGTGTAAATTATTATACATTTAACTTTGATAAAATATAAAGTTAGTTATACAAGAATTTTATTCTCTATGTATATATACATTTCAACTACATCAAACTCAAGTGAACCCATTTTAACTAAGAGGTGAAACGAGTGAGCAGAAAAATATAGCAATTAATTATTTTAAATATACTTTTTACTATTTCATAATGTCATCAAAATGTTAAAGGCGTTTTAATAATTATTACATTCTATGAAGCACACTAAAATTGAAAAGTAATTAATGAAATTTATTATTATTTTTAGTCCTCAAATTTGAAATATAAATGAATTATTTTTTTCTTTACAAAAATTTAAAATTTATTTCTATATTTTAATGTATACAGGGTGGAATTGTCAGCACCACTTCAAATGCAACCATAGTTTTAACTCTTCTATAAAAGCCGATGAAACGTACAACCAAAACACCTTTGTTTCAACCACAACACTAAAGGCAGTAAATACAGTAAGTGAAGCCATTTGAAAATTAACATGTGGATTGCTGGTGCCTTTGATAGGTACGAAACCCAAACCCGTTTGATATAAACGATTACACACATGAACATATATCTTCATCCCTTTTGGTTGTGTTTTTTTTTTATTTTTGTCAAAAAATAATGTAAAGTAACTTTATATATAAGATTTTTTTGAAATGTAAAATGGGAAGATTATTGTCCTTTTTACATTAGCACCCGCTCAACATCTCAATCAATATTTCTAAGGTGTAACTGAAAAACATCGAATCGAATCGTCGAATTTCAAGCATCATTAACTGAGCACCTTTTGCCATATTGTCAACTGTAATAATGTCCTATTGTTGTATAATTGTATGAATATTTCATGGCAATAAATGTTGTATCATACTTAATTTAACTTAGCGTCACGCTTTATCCCTAGCGGGGTAGTCATAGAGAACGGAGCGCCAAACGCTACTGTCTCTACATACCTCTCTCGCCTCGTCCACTGTCATCAACCTCTTCATACACGCCCTTCGGGGGGTCCTCATGCTTTTTATGTGACCTTCCTCCAGTATCTTTGATACCGTGTTTTTCGAAGGTCAACCGAGGTCTCCCCCGATCTCTCTTACCACTCACTTTACCATCACAAATCTTTTTTGCCATTCTTTCATCACTCATTCGTTCGACGTGCCCAAACCAGCTGAACACGTTCTTCTTCATTCTCACCGTGACATCCTCGCTAGTACCTGCCATTCTGTGTATCTCTTCATTGCGGATTCGATCAGCTAAGCTGACTCCGCATATCCTACGAAGAGATCTCACCTCCACTGCATTCATCTTTCTTTCATTCTTCTTCTGTAATACCCACGTTTCGCTGCTGTATAACAGCGTCGGTACCAACACTGCATTGTGTACGGCCAAACGCGCAGCTGTGCTGACGTTTCGCCGTCTTATCAACGCAGCTAAGGCTCCGTTCACCCTGTTGCCGGCAGCAATACGCCTTTCCACATCCATCTCGTATCTTCCATCTCAACTGAACATATTTCCCAAATATACCACTTCATTCACTTGTTCTAATATCTTACCATTTACACTGATTTTGCATTCCGTCCTTTCTTCATCTCCTTCAAAAATCAGAACCTTTGTCTTATTCGCATTCGCATGTTTTATTATTATTATTATAAATGATTATAAAGATTTAATTCAGAAGCAAAGTTCTAACCTATTTAGCAGTAAAAATTTTTATAATAGTTCTTTAAAAAGATATTATTACAAAGCTTATTAACCAAACATTATTTTTAGAAACAATTATTTTAAAGTTTCTATTACACAAATATTTACAGTTGAAATAATTCAACGATTAAAAAGTCATTTTTTTATTTCATTCCTTCTTTTACAAAAGAACAACAAATAATATTCAATTTACATCATGCCGTACTCGATTAAATGATAATTCGCTAGGCTTAAGCCTAGCTTTGCTTTGATGTATCTCTAAATGTAGTGCTAGAAAAAATATATTTAAAATTACATTTATTATTCCAGATCAATAAAAAATATTTAATTAAATAAAACGAAACCCTTATATGATCACTTTTTAGGGTTTTAACTGTAACTGTGTGTAATTTCTTTTTGGAAACATGGTATAATTTATCGGTTTTTTCATAGAAAAACATCATCACAAACTTATAATTGTAATTCATTTAATACAAAATAAGTGCATACGCCCGCAAAGTTCTCAACTTTTATAAGTTGACTTTTCGTTGACCTACAATCCAGAAATTGGTACGAAACCCTCTGTCAGCGAGTCCAATTTGCCCTTGACCGTTTTTTTTATTACCACTTACTCACATACATTTTTTGTACAATTATAAGGTCGACTTTATCTTTTACTTTTAATAGATCGAATACAAAAATAAAATATTAACAACGAAATATGTGGTGCTGCTGTCAGTAAAAGAGGTGTAGGCTGGTGATCAAATAGCAGTAGTAAAGCCTAGAAAAGACGCGCCGTGCCTGACAGCTTCGCTCTTATACTTGGTAGTGTGAGAGTGACGTTGGGCGTATCTTCCTAAAGTGCCGCAATTATTTTATATAGACGACACAACAGTTTATTAGCAAATTTTAAATTCTCTTTCTATTATATCAAAATATCTGAATCTAATTTAAAATTACTTTACACATGAATATCGTTATATCGTATATTTTAAATGTCAAATTGACGCGCTTTATAATATTAATGTAGATAATAGATACTAGCGTCTGCCGCCCGCTGACATTTAAGTCTTACCACTCACGACGCGACTACTTACTCACATTTACTTACTCTCTCATATTTTAAAACTTTAATGGCATCTAAAATATAAATTTTATGTATAAGCTGTAAAAGCCAATTTTGATCCACAATATATGTAGATGCGTTGTGCGTCTTAAACGCATCTAAAGCATTTAATTGAATATCAGGAATAATATTAATAAGGTATTGTTTAAAGTATTTCTTAGTTTTTTTGTAATTTCTCTCCAGTTCTCCTTTTTTTTCAACATCTTTCTTCGATAAATGGGCTATCCAACATAAAAATAATTTCTCGAACTGAATCAGTAATTCCTGATTTATATTATTATGATACATAATAATATAAATATAATATTAATAGAGGCTAAGGCGGCGGAGGCACAGGGGCACACCGTGTGACTGTAAAATCGACTGGTTGTGTGTTTGATCCCCACTCGAAAAAATGAAATATATATTTACATTTACATTTTCATTTCTTAGCTCTGGTGTCGAGGCAATGCCTCCAGAACTAGGCGGATAGTGGGGAACGGAGTGTCTTAGCACTAGGTTCTCTCTGCCTACCCTTCTATGTGCGGAATACAGAGTGAAGCTGATTTTTTTTTAATAATAATACAATACATACTATTTGGCATATTTAATTTATATTACTGTGTTTTTGAAATCTTGTTTAAAGTGTGGAATATATATTTAATAAATTATTTTAAATAATTGTCGTTGTTTATTAAATAATGCAACGTTGGCCGTCTGAATTTAACTGAAGACTCAGCTTCGATATTCGAATATCAATAGGAAAGTAAAAACATTTTATGAGAAATATCATAGAACCTATTATATAAAAATATTCAGCTTGACATACATATCCTTAAACTTTATACATACACACACAAATGACTACCTAAGTGTATTTAAATGTATACAGAACAAGTTACTAATTAATTTATTTGTTTAATCTACGCTTTATAAAATACACAAATATTAACTTATCAATAAAATATTTTTTATTAACGTTTAGGTAGAAGTAATAAATGAAGTCACGCAATTCCTCAGTGTTAAGGTGCTTACGAATTTATTATTTTCAATTATAATATTTAATATTAAATGTTGACTTACACTCATGTCGTATTGTTACTTTATCAGATTATCTAAATATATCAATAGACTAAAAATATATCTTAAGCAATAAAAAAAATCTTTTTAAAAACAAGCTCTCTAGATTTTTTTTTCATATTTAAAAAATCATACCCTTTCATTTGATACCCATATTAGATGGGTTGTGCTAAAATTGTTACCCACCATTTTGTTGCTGCGGCCATTTTGGATTAACAAGAATATTGATTATACGTAATTTTATTATCCTCAGAACTGAAGCCACTGGGATGTGGTAGTTTGTAAGATACCATATATTCCTACTACCTACGGCACCTAAAACAAAAACTTGTAACAATCCTGTAAGACTGTCTCTTTTTGCTCTCAGTTTTTAATCTGCAGCTGAACCATAAAATAATGATAGAATACATTGTGTCATCATGTCTTCAAATTAACCTTTTTTTTTTAACCAAAATAACATCTTTGAATTAATTTTATAACTGCTTTGGTAATAACTTTTATTTAATTTGCAATTCATTGAAAAGGATAATTGATTTATAGTTAACAATTTCTTACTTACTTTCTTGTCGAATCCTACAATAGGTTCGGATTGTATAGTGACTACCCAAAATAGTAGCAAGTAAACAGTTATATTTTCGGAACAGACGATAGTTGATTTTATTAGAGTGGAAGTTCTATCTAAATTATAACATTTGGTGCGTATAAAATTTGAAAATAAATATTTACGCCAAAGCTATTTACAGGTGGATCTCGTATTTAGACAATATATTTCAAGTAATTTAATTTTTAACATGACATAATAACATAGTTATCTTTCTATTTGGACCTTCATATTGCAATAATTACTGAATACAGGCCTTTAGAAAATCGATATTTCATGAAAATTTTTTGTAAAATGTATATTTTATTTATAGAAAACACTCAATTAAAAAAAATCTACAAGTTAATGCTAAAAGACTAAAAGCATAAGTTTCTTCAATTATAAAAATATTCAGTCGAATGAATGCAACATTGTGAATCACTGTGAAAATATTAACTAACTAAGCAAGCAAATAAGCAATAAAATAAATATGAAAGTTAAAATAGAATAATTCCTTTATCGTGCCTATACTTAAATGTATTTATTATTGCCTGGATAAATAAGGTATATTTTCTTTTAATATCCATATCATGTACTTAAATCCTATAATTTTATCCTATATATGTATATAAAGACTCAAATTTAATAGTATCTTATGTATTCTAGATTCTGTTTTAAATCACGTGGAATGCTGCCTGCGTGACGCTAAAATAGTGCTTGTCACTGTCGGCGTACCGCAAAGTTTGTCTCAGACATTATGCTGAGAAGTTGTACGCCTAATAGAGGTCAGGAAGTATTGCTTTATTACATCGTTACTTCCAGTCCCGCAAAAACATGAACAGTAAGAATATCTGAAAATGTATTATTTGTTCTTTACCGAATATATCCTTATAATATTTTATGTAATGTAACTAATTACAGAATATTTTATTTATAATTTAACTTGCATTTAGTTTTGAATTGTCCACGGAAGTTAGATTCATTCAAATGATATTTTTGTGACTGAAATCAATATAAAGGTGGGCAGGATAATTTATTATTGGAACGGTTAAATAACTAATTTTATGAATATTATATTCATACACATTTTAAGTATGCTGTGTTTGAAAAATTCCGACTAGCCCAATGCACATAATAGACGGATTCTGTAGGTATGAAATTTATAATCGCTTAAAAAGGATCTGCCGTAGTTGCTATAGTAATTAAGTACTTATAGAGCTTTCCATTCTTTAATCTTCTTTCCAATCATTTTATTTTATCGCAATAAAAAGATTAAAAATCGAATTTGCCGAAGCTTTTGTTACAAATAAATAATTCTAAAAATGTTTAATAAAAGGGTTTTTTAAACTTGAAAGACCAATTATACACGTTTGCTTTACTTCTTGTAATCATGTATTACGTATTCGTAATTCTAATGATTACTTCTTTATTATTATTTATATTATATTCTTATTATTTCTTATGAAAATGATTTGATTTTATAATACAAATTTTATTAAACATGTATAACCATTTTTTTTTCAGTAAGCATCTGGTATCGATTTCACTAAATCGTTCAACCGAAGCCTAGATTGCAATAATTTAAAATTTTAGTTTTAGTTTAATAATGTTCCAATCCTAAAAGATATTCCAATTATGAATAGGATTATCTAGTGCGGTATTATTACTTTTTTAATAAAAAAAAATATTATTTTGTTCAGTCGTGGGTCAGGGACGCAAACTGTGACTGTAAACGCGACTAGTTACGGGTTCGATTCCCACTCGAAGAAATGATATATTTATTTATATTTATATTTCCATTTCTTCGTTCAGGTGAGGCAAAACGTAGCGTAGAGTTCCGCCACTAAACAGGCATTGCCTCCAAAATTCGGCGGTAAGTGGGAAACGGAGTGTCTTAACACTAGATTCCCTTATAGATATATTATAGATTTATTTATATTATAATTTTTCACTTCATGCCAAATTTCATAACTGGTAGGTCCACGAATGTACCCTGTAGGTGAATTTCATATGAAATGCAGCAAAACCGATGCATAATACCTCCACGCCATCTTGAGATAAATTGGTCTTGACAGGCAGAAACAAAGTGATCCTATTCTTCTGTTTTATTCTTTTAAGGTCGGAAACCCAAAAATATATATTTTAATTTATAAGTTTAAAAATTGCACTAAAACGCTTCAAAGTGCCATGGCGTCGCCTGTGACGTCAATTCTGATTAATCTGTCAATACCATTGTATACAATACAAAATATCAATTCCTTTGTTTACCAAAGCGTTACGTCAATCTTTCTGATTGGCGATCAAAATATCATGGCGGCTTGTCGTACTTTGTAGTTTTTTTTTTTTTTTTAATAATTTAAATTCTATACTTAATAATAAAATTACAGATTATTTTGTAATGTATTAATTATATCTAGTATTTTTTTTTTATTTTTAATATTTCCACTGTCTGGCCCGAGTGTCGCAACCGTTGTTTTATATGTCACGGTAGAATCCACTCTTAAGTACTACGGTACTAATGCATATGATGCACACGAACCAGATATAAAATAAATAAAATATAATCATTCGATTTTTTTATAATGGCACAATCTTTCAAGATCGAATTTCTTATAAAGGCAAAATATGTGTAGGGACGACAAATATTGTGGATCAAAGTGAGCTTTTACCAAAATTAAATAACATAGTATGTCGTGACTTACGCCGTTACGCGGTGCGCTCGCGGTACGTGGGCTTTGGCTTTAGTGGTGGTCATAGAAAAATATCTTATTAGAACAATATCTTCTGATGACATTATGCAAAACTTATGTGCAGCAAATTTAACTTTCTTAACATTGTTATCTCTGAATCTCTAAAAGGTTTTGGATCACTCACTATCACAACTATGAAATGTTTTGGCCACTAGACTAAACTAATAAAAGATATTAGGGGAACCAGTTACAAGGTGCGTCGGCGGCCTTTAAGGTTGACGTAGATGCGCTTTTCAAAGGTCTCATGTCTTATCAACATACGTTTTTTTTCATGGAGACTTACCTTTTAGAGACATACTTTTTCTATCCTTGTACAAAGATCGCGCCAATTTCTTATTTCACTTGTAATAAATCTAACAAATAATTAAGATATTAATATTTAAAGGCGTAACATTGTTACACCTATTGGAGGTGTCTTTAAATCAAATAAGGATGCACCACGCCTCGAGTCGTCACTCAAAATGAAAAGTCAGCTTACTCCTTTCGGACTATATTTAAAAAAAATGTTTCCCAAAAAAATAGTTTATTACATGTTAATAAGGAGACAAAACACACTTAAATAAGAAGCCTATTTATATAAGTATAAAGAATTTATGTAATATATATTCAAATTCCGTTCATATTTATAAGTGGCAGTCAATAAGTATTACTGTACTTACATGTAAAAAAGTTTCTTTATACACCCTAATAATATGCAACTAAGTATACATTGCACAGATATCTTTATAATATTATGAGTTTTTTTAATTGAAAATGAAGAGCAAATGTGTTTTATTATTTGAGCGGGATAATACCGCTTACAGCTGAAAATTCTAATAGAATTCTCTCAGTTGAAAATATTTTCGTAAAATCTTTTAACGTTGCTTAAAATTTAATTTTGCTTTAGGAATATTTTGTATATCCTCTTACGCTTTCATAATTACACTATATTCGTCAACGTCAATTAGAATAACATTTCAATATGAAAAATCTGAAAAGTTTTGATTGTGATTTTGTCTTTGTTCGCAACATTACAGCTTTCTAGCTATACTATTATTTTCCTTGATAATAGTGTTATTTTCTTGATAGTGTTATTATTATTTAAATGATGTAGACTCTTCTTGAATAATATTTAATTAACAATATTTCGATTAGTTAATACCTATACTATTAAACTCTGTGCAGTGCTTGGGACTTGCGACCGCAGATGAACGTTATAGGGACCTTTTTACTATGCACTAACAACCGCCTTCACTGTTCAAACTCAATTATATGGCAAATTATCTCAAAGGAAATGACTACCGCCATCAATCGAGGCCGACATCGCGCAGGGGCACAAGCTTGTAAGACTTTAAGCGCGTTGGTTGTGGGTTAGATTCCTGCTCGGAGGAATGTATGATTTAACATCTAATACCCTACTATACGCGAAATACAGTGTGAAGATTAAAATACTGACTGAAAGAACCATGTTTCCATAGCATACTTGCTATGATATTTTACATATAAGTAAGAAGCATCACATTACTATATTACTATAGGTAAATATAACAAGTTAACAATAGTAATTATTAAAATATAACAGTACAAAAAAATATAGAGTTTATTTTATTTATTTAATTATAACTAAATATTTAATGCATTAAATCTAACTAATGCAATTAACTTGCAGGCGTGTATGTTGTGACACGAATCGTATAATCCCTCTCGTGGGAAATCACTTAAAACCGTCAAAGAGTTGATAAAAACACTAGGTACACATATATTTTCCGCATTTTTGGCATTGCAGACTGATTCATTTAAATTTCAACATACGATATTAAATTTACATTACTTTTATTTTAATTAAATTTTTCTATTATGAATATTATCTCATTTGCAGTTAGAACTAAACCACAACATAAAGCATTCATTTTAAAAAAGTCATTTGGAAAATATTTATATACTGTATACTAATATAGCCGAAAGGGTTGTTTGCTTGAACGCGCCATCTTCTTAAGTACAGATTCGATTCGATTCGATTTTTTTCTGTGGAATAGCTCAATTTTCGAGAAAGAAAAGCATATAGTCTTTATCACATCATGTTAGTCATTTTGATTTAACTCCCTGTGAACGCTATCAGTGGCATTGGACACATAATATAGAGTGTCATAAAATCAGCTTTACGCTGTGTCCTGCACACAGCAAGGTAGGTACAGGGAACCTAGTGTTAAGACACTCCGTTCATAAAGTGTCATATAAACACAATTCTTATATTAGTTATGTTTATTTACTATGGAAGCGAAGCAGCCACCTTGTGGGTATATATCAATTAACCATGTAATTTCGCAGTGAAATAAAATTTATGCACAAACTTTTATCTTTATTAATTTTGTGTATTATACGAAACTGTACATAGTAAACTGTATAATTATAAATGTACACACAATGATTATATTCGAAGATTTATAATATCTAAAGTAATTAAAATATGTTTTAATTTTTGTTTAAGTCTGTGCATTTAAATATAGTTTTGAAGTTGGCGTTCATATACAATTTTAAAATAAAATTAAATATTTAAAAAATATATATTTAATTTTATTTTAAAATTGTTGCTTGTCGTTATTAGGAAGACTTTATGAATGAATAGGTATTAGAATAATCAGCCTGTTTTTGTTCCTAGCTGAACATAGTCCTCAAATATCTATTAATGTATGTGTTATCTATTAACTAAAATAAAAATAATAATAGGTAACACAGGGGCACAAAGTGTGACTGTAAAAGGGACAGGTTGTGGTTAGATCGCAAGTCGAGGAAAATATTTCCGCGATGTTGAGTTCCACCACTCAACACGCAATGCCTCTGCTGTGTACGGGATACAATGTGAAGCTGGAAAAATTGGGCGTAGCTGTGTCATGGACACGGCGTGTGTTGTACGTGTTTATTTATGTTACAGGTTATATTTTTTTAAATAATAATATAAATAACTAATCTTTTATATACAATCGATTTGCAAATCTCTCCCCTCAATCTAGAACCAACCTCCCTTCCCCCAAATGGGTAGCAAATTGAAAGACGTATTCACGTCAATACTAATAATAAAAATAATTGCTTGTATCACGAAATATTTTTTTTTTTTTAAATGCGCTATAATCTTTTGCAATTACGTGTTTCATTTAAGTACAATTGACGTTTTGAATAAAATCTTTGAACTTTTTAATTTCTTATTAATTCATCATTATTGCATGATTTTTTTATGATCAAATTTTAATTTAAAGTACTCGCCAAGATAAATCAAACGAGCCCAAACACGACCTGTTTTAGTTCAAAAGTCCCTTCACACACTTTTTGGCTCACGGTGTATTTTACAAAAAAAAGTTTACAAATTAAGCCATTTGACATCAATATTCAGTGATATGTGCAAAAAATTGTAAATCGTCATTTTGTTGCGGTTGACATTAACTATGTTATATCGTAAATTGAATTAACTACATTGATTATATGTAATTTCATAGTTATTAGAACTGAATTCGTAATCCAAATTTCCGCTTAATCAAACACTGGAAAGTGGGTCAAATTAAGCTTGCAAGATTTCACATACACTAACAACTAACTAATAAGGAAAGTTAAATAAAAGCTCATAATTGCGACGGCTCTTACAACTACTTATAATTTTATAAGAAATAGAAATTCAAATTCTTCAGTATGACTTGAATAGATCATTAATTATCGTTTTTGTTATTTTTTTAGTTTTCGTTATTTTTTACAAAAAACGTTGTGTATCTTCTCTTTTTCGAAATCGGTTTAAAATAAAGTAACTGGTGTTAGTTTTAACATCTATTGGCGCTCCATGTAATACTCACTCTCTTTTTTTATGTCTATTATTAACCTTAACATAATATAAAAGGTAATGTGGGCAAGTAGAAGTTAACAGGCAGGAATTGAGGAGTTGTACCTTCCGTTCGCTTAATAATACATCACTAGCTTTATAACTTCCTATAATATTTAAAAAGTCCATCAACTTTTAATCGTTGAGACGTTTTGTCTCATATCAACACCAGCTCAGCAATGTCGTCACGTGATGGCTACAAGAGGTAAATAGCAAGTGCATTTTCCTGGGGCTCCATCATCAGATCCTGACTTAATGGAGAGGGGACCAGTGCAGAGTACGCTTAACACCAAGTACACTCTTAGAAAAAAATAAAAAAAACAATCAAATGTGAACCGGAATCACCCACCAAGAGTTCCGTACCAACTTCAGAATTGTAGGTGGTCAGTGCCTACGTTGACATCAGAACTGGCAGTGATGATATCACTGCCAGTTCGTGAATGTGAATGCAGTCTCTCAGGCCTCTCGGTACTTACGTAAGTTTTTTATGTTTATGCTTTGTTATAATAAGTTGTTATTTTTACTCATATTATGAACTATGGATACACTTGGGACTTGCGATAACGAACAAAATAGTTGTGCGATAGATTTACAGCAAGATTTACATTGTATAAATACATTGAATCCTAATAGTTAGCGACTGTTTGAGGGCCGGCTTGTGACTAAAGATTCCAGATAAAAATTTAACAACGTTGGTGAAAATTTTAGTCCGCAGCAGAGTAAGTACACGGATACTAGTAAAACTGATGCTGATAAAACTCAATATGAACACGTGAAATCGCCGATGAAGATGCTGATCTTTAACAATTCTGTACCGGGTTTTGGATATTAGGTCGTAGTAGTCTCTAAATTCTTATCTTATATATGTGGAAAGGGAAACTGATAGAGGTATTATAATAAAAATCAGCTTGACAGTCGGTATTAGATCATATAAAGGGAAGATTTTGAAATCTAAGATCGTCCCGGAAATTAGTATGAGCTTGGCAGAAGTACTTGGTTCTGATAAGCCAAAACATGTGAATATAAAGCTGAAGAAGTCAAGACACGAAAAACTTGTTCTTCTTGCCAATATAAACTCAAGAGAAAGTTCACAGATAGATGCTGTTCGTGTAAGAATTACGTTTGTTTGCAGTGCACGTAAAAGGTATGCTACGACTGTGCTTAGAATTTTGGGTATAGTTGGACATTTTTTTTCAAAAAGTTTATGTTCTTATATTTTTCTTTTCTTAGAGTTATATTAGTTGTAAATGAGAAATATTATATATTGTATTGTATCATGGCTGTGCTAGCTTTTGCCGCTGAGCATACTGACGAAGAGAACTTATTGAAAGAAGATATTCATCAAAATGATCTTCAAAGTGTTGACGATTTTTTTTGTCACACTTGTGGGGAAAAAGTACTATATATTTTTTAATTTTTAGTTTTTCCGAGTTTCTTACAAAAATATCTACAAATAACTACATATATTTATTAACATAGATCCAAACTAAAGAGAAAGAGACAATATAAACGTATAATCTTTAAAGCACAAACGTATAATCTTTAAGTCCCGACACAACGTGGCGATGGTTCCGTCCCTGTATATTAAAACTCAGATATTTTCTTAGATATTAATTTAAATAATTTCCGGTAAATGGAAATTTTGAGGATAAAAAATATAATAATATATGGTTTAAAATTATTTCGTAAAAAAATGTTTATTTTTTTAGAGAAGTTTATTTTTAATTTATTTTTAGAAGATATATCAAATAATTCTATCATAGGTACATGATTTTTGGGTAAATTTAACCACCTAAGAAGCGCACGCAACGGAAACTTTTAAGATCGGAAGATCTTAGAAACGGAAGTTTCTGCCAATTTTTTTATTGTTTCTCCACCCTATTGGCCGTAGCGTAATGTAATATTCGTTATAGCTATCCTTTATAGATGGACTATCCACACAGAAATATTTTTTTTTATATTAGAACCGTAGTAGCATCTAAAATTCGCCTGCTTTATAAATATTTTACCACCAGGACCAGGGCAAAGACGTGAAAACTGTAATATGTTTCTAAAATATTCATTTTATTTATGTATCGTAAAAGGTAATTTTGATATTTATAAGCGCACATTGCATTTAATTTAATTGGACTAGATAACTAATTGGCGCGTGAAATAAGCGTTACCGTAGGAACTTGTGTCATTTTATACAAAAGCATATATTGTAAAACTGTGGTATTTAAATTTAATCAATCGAATATATATTATTTGATTTTTTTTAGCAACATATTAATGTATATATGTGCCAATTTTTATTTCCCTTCATCCACCCAAATTTCGTATAAAGTTTTGTTCTAAAATAATATGTTTTTTTTAATTCCTTAAGCGTATATATTCCATAGACTATACAATACAAAAAAAATCAATTCGAATCTGTAGTGAAAACCAAAATCAATAGTCCGAGCTGAAACTAGCGCGTTCAAACAATAAAAATTTCATCCACTATATTATATTAGTATAGAAATGGATGTTAAACAAAAAAAAATGAATTTAATCCTGTTCTAGGAAATATCCTTAGCATATAGCATGCAATAGCACACTATATGCTTTACAAAATCGTTTACATCACAAAGGCTTCAGTCTATTACGAGGATTGGTACGACATTGCTTCTATAGACGGACCGCAACCAATAATCCCAGTTTAGTAACTTGTATCATAAGAGCCAAGAAAGGGAGATCTATTATATGTGTGTCCGAAGGTAGATACTTGCAGGTTTATCTACATTTATAAGTTAATGTGCTTACAGCTTGCACTGGACGTATACTGTTCGGATTGATTTTTGGTTTCGTAGTCAAAAATAGCCACCTCAAATTTCTTTCTTGTATAGTTTATAAAAACTTCGGGTAAGAGTATATGTATTTATAGAAATGGTCGAGTCTCTAGAAAATGAACCCTTCAGCTCTTAATCATCTGAAATGGAACTCTATAGGGCTAGTTACAATATAAAATATAAATGATATATGTTGAGGCCAGTCGTGGCGCAGCGGCACAAAGTGTGACTGTAAAACTGACTGGGTGTGGGTTCGATCCCCATTCGAGGAGATGAAATATTTACTTAAATTTATATTTCTATTTCTTCGCTCTGGTGTCGAGGCAAAGCGCGGCGTTGAGTTCTGCCACTTAACATGCAATGCCTCCAGAATTCGGCAGAAAGTGGGGAACGGAGTGTCTTAACAATAGGTTCTACCTACCCTGCTGTGTGCGGGATACAGCGTGAAGCTGAAAAAACAATATGTAAATGGTATCTTAGCATATTTTTTGTTGATATATGAAAGAAAAAAAGATGGATAGCTAAACTTTTATTATTTCCGAGATCGTTATTAATGTACAATTTATTCTTTGGCTCGTAATATATCTAGTGGTTAGAACTTTTTATCTTTGTGACCGCGGGTACCTAAAAATCTTTTAAAGATTCTGAGGCAAGATTAAAGATTCGGAAACAAGTGTTTAGAAAGTGAATTTTACAACACATATTTTTTTATAATAAGCCATGAGAAGGTAATTTTTTCAATAAATTATATAGTCACTGAAATGTAGTATGTATGTACTTTCTAGTCGTCTACCTAGAAAAAAGGTAAAGTGGTCGTCCTAAGCGCACCTTGAAGACCTACAATAGCAGCGGATCTGAAAGCAATTGGGCTGACTAGAATAGAGCGCGATGTTCGCTCCGCCCCATAGGACAATAAGTCGAATAAGTCCTAGTCACTGTAATCTAGACAACTTTCAGTGGCGTCCTATCTTCCTCTCCATTATAAACTATATGAGATATGAAAACGGAGTCTTTGATAATTTCGTTCAGTATCTGTAATTAATTATGTGGATAGGGGATACAGTACATATTAGTCGCAAGTTTCAAGTTTAGTGTCAAGTTAATATATATAATATAAATTTTATGAAAACAGTTATTAAGCGGGTCCATACAGTAAATAAAAAATATCGTCACGTGGACATGGGTATTTTTTAATATTTTTTACGTGTGCTTCAGAAGCGTTGGGCAGTAATAAAATTTTACCGAAAATTTCATCATGCAGTTCGGTTTTTTCCATCATTTTTCAATTTGCAGGACGTTATCGTCACATACGCTGTATTTAGCTTGTTTGTTATATACAGCATATGTGATATTTCTGTTCTTACTATTTATTATCTTTATTTTTGGTTTGCGAGTATTTCTTCGCCTAGCAAAAAAAATCAGGTATGGTACCAATTCATAAAGAGTTTTCATATACTTGATACTTTAAGTATATAAATAAAAAACAAATTAAATTTGATTTCCTATTTATTAAATTATATTTATCACCACGTTTTATTAGGTAGACCAATAACTATGCTACTTTGTAACTGTCTAATAAAATATAAGAAACTGAAATTGATCCTCTTGTAGTAATAATTGTATCATTATGAATATTATCAGTTTTATGGAGCTACGAAACAATAATATGGTATCATGGAGTAGGTCTGATGACAGACTCAGGACCTTCAAGTGGGATTAAAGTAATAAAAAAATCATTCTAATATGATTCAGTCATTATAGTTGTCAATAAATTCTGCTTATTAAATCAATAATCATGCATTTTAAGCGGGCGAAGCCGTGGGCGGGCCGTTAGTAAATAAATAAATTGACTTGGCAATTGTAGTGTGTAGTTTCCGGGTATCTTATATATTGTGAAGCTAACCATAATTAGGAGAATTTTTAAGCGAACCTTGGAAAGGGACAGTCATTTCATTAACAACACTCATTACATAGCAACAAAAACAAGTCACATCATAACACGCATGAAAACACAATATATATCACAAGTTAAACAACAAGGTAAGCTGGGGGAACCTAGTGTGAACTCCGTTCCCCGCTTTTCACCGAATTTTTCGAGGTATTGCGTGTTTAGTAGCAGAATTGAACATCAGACTTTTTAGCCTTGGTGTCAGGGCGAAGAAATGGAAATATTAACTAACTTAACTTAGCTTCACGTTTTATTTCTAGCGGGGTAGTCAGAGAGAACGGAGTGCCAAACGTTACGGTTGGAAATATTAATAAATAATAATTCATTCTCTCGAGTGGGGGTCGAACCCACAACCGTCGCGTTACAGTCACATCTTTGTGACGTTTACCTCTCGAGTAAAACATATTACATTAAATTGGATTGTTAAGTGCGTTTAAGAACTCCCTTAAATAAGATTTGAAACGTGAAAAATAACTAAAGTAAATTTAAACTTATCATTGGCTGAAATAATACAAGAAATTGGATTAGAGGCCTTATATTCCCGTAATTATTTCTCTTGCGAATCTTTTCTATAATTAATGTAGATTTCTAATAATCTAAGAAAATTACTGAAACCGGCTTTTGCAAACCAAAACAAACTTGAAAAATCTACCATAAATCTTAAATGCATCTGTATTTAAGATTACATCGTACTTCAATCTATCAAATTAGATAAAAAAAATAGTTAAAGTTAATATTTCTTTTCCCCCCTTTCCCTTGTTATTTCTGACGGAGACTCAAATTGTACGACCAAGCGACATAGCCTATCTTCAATACACCTGTTAAAAAATAGAACATAATTTTATGCCGGAATCGCTGTGTTCTAGAGGGCTTAAGTTTCCATCATCTTGTCAATTTGAGAGGTCGTGACTTGTCAACTATCTAATTTCGTTTTGACTTTGATAATCATGTCCGAGACTACGAATGCCTGCACAAGTCTCAGAGCGGTAATGCAGAAACGAATCGGCTCATGGAGCACATGCAATCGGACATCGACGATATGCCCTCACAAGTCCCCTCCGCTGAGGTCGTGATACTCTGCAAGCTTAATGCACAGTGTCAGTTGGCTTGGATCTAACACCACCGACCACACGTGGAGTGCTGTATTCGACTTTGCTATGGCGAAATCCAAATTGGTTGAGTCGCGTAGGCGACTCCTTAGACATGGACAACCACAATGCCTGCCTATTGAACCTTCTGCTGACATAATAGGTTGTCGTCGATACCCATTTGGAGTTTTCAGGCCACTGCCTGATACGGAGTGTTGTGCTCATTAAGGGTAGCAGTCGCAGAACACCCGCAACTCATCGCATCTGGCACTACACGTCATATTTTACTTATATTATCCCTGGGCGCCGGTTTGGTTCTCTACTGATGGTCCTCGTACCCATGCCTCTGCTGTAGCCAATGTGGTTCTGCAGGGTATGATACTTTACATTCCTATCACTGTAGTGC
The DNA here is from genome assembly GCA_018249695.1 of Heliconius erato demophoon. Taxonomy (NCBI): domain Eukaryota; kingdom Metazoa; phylum Arthropoda; class Insecta; order Lepidoptera; family Nymphalidae; genus Heliconius; species Heliconius erato. Next base: position 1,744 of record DWQW01004296.1, on the reverse strand, counting down.
CAATTAGTGACAAGTCAGTTTTTGTTTGATGCGTCTAACAAACTCGCTGCCTTTAGCAAACGCCGAGGCATATAAAATCTGGATCGATGCACTGGTTACTGAAAATGGTGAAAACCTTAAAATGAAAAGGTGAAAACCTTAAATAAAAATTATAACCAAGAATCTAGGTACTTTAACTACGCACAGGATATGACATCTTGGTCCATACCGTTTAAAGAGAAAGCGTATCCCCTGGGTGCTCTCAAACGAAATCACGAACTTGACTACGGATGACCGAGGAATAATACCGCCGACAATACCGCGGTTCGAAAGATCAATGTCAAAAATGAGTTGTAACAAGCGTATAAAAATTTCGACGTAGCTCGATGAGAACGTATGGCTTATTTGGTTAGAGCGATTGGACAGTTTCCAAAGAGGCGCTGGTTTAAATCTCGCTACGTTCAAATTTTTATTCGTTTTCTTAATAAGTATTTTTTCTTATGCTAAGTGTGGAATAACATTTTAGAAATGTAAAAAAACATTTAAAAATAGTATTGTCTCTTGCTAAAAGACAATTCGAAGTAATTATCTTTGGGTAGCGGAAATTTAAAATAAATTCCCCTACAGAAATACTAACAACATAAATAACTTGTAACAAGCGTATAAGAATTTTGACGTAGCTCGATGAGAACGTGTGGCTTAATATCAATTCCAGAAGTTAAGTTCAGCCAAAAAGCTGTTAAGTGATCTGTGTTTTCTTTGGACATCCACAAGACGAGCGGGCTCTTTTCTCGTGGAAGAGTGTTCTTATCCACTCGATACTGAAGAAAAGCAATGGTTCCGATCCATCTAACTAGAGGCTAATTGCTATCATCTCCTTGCTCTCACAAGTAATGGAATTGGACGTTTGAGTGGCTCAATTTCTAAATGAATGTGTATATTTTGAAGTCTATTTATATTTTATAAAAATCTACTTTCTACTTTATAAAAATGTAAGTTATTAATTTAAGAAATAAAAAAATATCATGCATATCCCCCATTGGTCCATTATCATTTTATATTAAAAAAGTCTGGACATCCCGCAGGACTCAACTTCTCCGAAAATTTGTTGCTATGTCACATTTATCGTGAATTTAGTAATTATTGTATTGCAACGAGCTACCTTAGAACTTACGGTATGTATTTTCCCTTTGTTTCATTCCCTTTCCATATTATTTGTCTACCTTACGAAAACAGAAATATACGAGCCGTACATATATTTTACCATTTTGGTTCTTTTTTATTTTTGTAAAAAAAAATTAAAAACCTTCACAAAATATCTATCAATTTTCAACTGTTTAGACCAAATAGTACGCAATAAAGTGGTTGTGATACAGACATACAAGCACGTCAAATCTATTAGAGTTCCATTTTCTGCCTTTCGATTACGAAATCTTAGTGAAACAATGTAATAGTTACTTAATACAACACAAGAAACATTTCAAACTTAAGTCGAGAAACTGCGCTATTTTAATGTGCAACATAATTTAGAAACAGCACCTATTACCCTCTATCTTATATCAGTATTTATATAAGAAAAGTAAGAACAAAAAAAGATTATTAGAGTAAGTATTGTGTAAGTTTGAATACAATTGAATCTCCACGTTCACGACTGCATGGTATTTTGCATCAGCTCCCACCTAATCTTGATAGTTCAAACAGGTAATATACAGTTAACCATTCGAAGAGGTCTTCTGCGACCCAAATGTAAGCTAGTAGCGAGAAA
>DWQW01004295.1:0-20202 GCA_018249695.1 Heliconius erato demophoon | reverse complement strand
TTAAGAATTCACCCCCTAAGGGTTCAAATAAGGGGTTGAAAGTTTATATGGAAAAATCTTTAAATTGCCACCGATTTTTATAAAAATTTAAATTCAGACTGTTAAAAATATTTTATTGAACACGTGTCTCGTGGTTTTTTTTATAATTCACTCCTAATAAGCGGGCGAAGCCGCGCGCGCCCTCTAGTACATACATATAATCAATATTGTTGTTAATCCAAAATGGCAACCGCAACAAAATGGCGCATTACAAATTTTTACATTTCACTTTGATTGGATATCAAATGAAAGGGCTCAATTAGTAAAATACAATACACTACGAAAAAATCTAGAAAGCTTGTTTTTAAGGTTCTTAAATGAATGTTTTATTACAGTGTACATACAGTTTTATCTCGAGAATATCTCTATTTTAATTTCTTTAATTTTTAATCAAATATTATATCAGCTCTCTTTTCATATTTTGTCCTTTACTTTAATATTCATCAAACAGTATTCAACCTTAAGTGTTGTCACGTGTAGATAAGATAAATGCAGATGACTTTCGGTAGATTTATGGTGACTTAGATCCGTCGCTGTTTTTTACTTTACACTGTATTCCACGTAGGAGGTGGGCGGAAAGAAGTTAGTGTAACACACTTCCCCACGCCCAATTTTCGAGACAGCGTGCAGAGTGACGGAACTCATCGCCGGACTATAAAATAAATAATTTCCTCGGGTTGAAAGACAACCCACAAACGTTGCGTTTACAATCCGACGTTGCCGCACAAAAAAAAATAAAAAAACAATCAAAAAAAGATGTAATTTATTAATATTAAATAATTTTATCTTGAATTACATTTAGTCTGAGACGCTCTATGAACTTTTTAAATACTAATAGTATACTATAAGAATATAATTAATTACATAATTCAACAAGAATAATATTAACTTTCTTTAATTTTTTTTTGGTTTAAAGCATTATTTATAAATTCTATAAAATTGATAGGCAAATCCATTTTGTTCAACTGCATGCTTAATTAAAGCAGATTACATAAATCATATAAAAAATAAATAAAAATGTAGAAAAAAAACAAATTCTAAAAATATGAGTAAATCATAATATTTCTCCATAAAATATAATATATTTTAATATTATTATAACACGATCTCGTCTGCCGGAAACGATGTTTGAGGCCGGATTTTGGAGCGAGACGGTGATATAACAAGTTCAGTATCAGGTTTTGCATAATTCGGGCACATAGGGTTGTCTAAAATGGCGTGATTTCGTTAATTAATTAATAATAAAATATTGTTTTATATTAGTAAGATCTACGATTTTTACGATAATTACACATTTTAAATGAAATTATTTCACTGGATTAATCGCGTATATTTAGTATTATACATTTTTGGAAACCCGACGTTTCGAACACTTTGCTGTAGTCCGTGGTCACGGGTATACTCTACCCGTATATAACTGTATACTCGATAAAGCCGGTTAAATAGTTTTTTTTAAATATTATTTTAATTGTTCTTTATTCCATAATTTAATAATGTACTAACATGGATCTTCTGCATTTCATTACGTTGGTGGAGTTTAAGCATATGTTGGTTCATATTTAGGGGAAAAACTTTGTAGAGTGTAAACTCTTCTGAGGTATAAACGAAGCGCAACAAACTTATAAAAACTACAATATTATAAAACATATTTTATTGTACTGCAGTTTATTTTTGTGAAAGTTAAAGTGAAAGTAAATGAATTGCTTTCAAAAATATTAAAAATATCAATATTTTTTATGATATTATTTTTATATATCCTATTCTTTATATGTCTATTTAATTTAATAATAAGTTGCTCAAACAATTTCTTATGAAATGTCAAGAGTTATTATAATTATAGATTTAAATTTAATAAAATTTAGAGAATATCAATTTTTAGTTTGATTTATATTTATAATAATTCCCTTAAGAATGTGTTTTTTTTCTTCAATATTAGCTGAAACTAATCCAACACCTTTTGATTTTGCTGAGGGTGAAAGAGAGTTGGTTTCTGGGTTTAATATTGAGTATAGAAGAGGTGGATATGCTTTAATTTGTAAAGTTATGCAATTGAAAAAATAGAATAAAATTTATAAAAAATATTTAGTCATGAAAAATTGTAACCATCAGTGGCGTTAGTCTCTAATTTTACTATTAAATAAGTAAATCAAAGCTAAGCCTTACTAATTAATATTAATAATTTCATGGCATACCTTAGATATAGATAATAAACACATTTTTTTCGTATCTGTAGAATTTTCAAGAAATCTTCTCTTCTAGACTCCCCGATTAAGTTCCTTAATGAATCTATAGGAGCCATGCTCAATCAGCGTTCTACTCACTTAATGTCGGCAGTGCGCCATCTGTCGGTCATTCAAAGACGGCAAAGTTTTAAATACTACGTAGATAAAAATCAAGAAATCTGTTTAATATTTTTAAAAATAATAACTATTTCATCCAAGGCGGCGCTGAGTTTCGTCAATCAACACACTATGCTTCCAGAATTCGGCGGAAACTGAGGAACGGAGTGTTTTAACACTTGCTTACACCGCATGTCCTGCTGTGTGTAAGATACAACTGAAATAAAAAAAACTATTCGATGGCAGCCCTAACACAATCGGCGTGGGGCGCAGTGAGGCATGCATCCATTCTAATTGCCGTCAGCCATTTTACGAGTGTTCACTCGTTCCGCTATACTTGATTATTTGGCTGTACTGTAGTGTACGTACAGCCACTTTGCGTTCATTGTCATCTTGTCATAATATAATATCTGTGTTTACTTCATATTTTATTATATTATACCTACTCTTGATTTGGTTGTGAGAGTATATGTTTCATAATATATATAAAGAACAGGTTCAAAAATATAACGTGTGGCTATGAAATGGTGTTGTTGCTGTGGGAGTTGTTGCTGTGGCACAGGGGTACAAGTGTGCGTATAAACGCCACTCTGGTATCGAGACAAAGCGCGGCGTTGAGTTCCGCCACTTAATACGCAGTGCCTTTAGAATTCGGCGTAAAATGGGAAACGGAATGTCTTAATACTAGATTCCCTCTGTGCGGGATATAGCGTGAAGATGATTTATTTGATTTGGTACTAAGAGTATATATTTTATAGCAAATTTAAGGATAAATAGAAGATAAAAAAAAAGTCCGTCTGAGTTCTGTTCTGTTCTGAGTCCATTCAAAAAATTTTACTTTAAGCTTCTTATTTTGATTTTGATTTGACTTCGAATGAACAGTTTCAAAACCATAACGTGCGGTTATGGGAATTGAAAATATGGAGCAGTGCTGGTGCTGTGGGTGGTGGAACCCTCTTGTATATTGTAAAGAAATGCCGCACAATAATTGAATTCAACAAATCGTTAAATCAGGTGTTTCCATTGTTCCACAACCAGTCACGGCGCGAAGAGTATAAACATTAAAAATTTAAATTTATTCTACAACCATAGAGAACATTTCCTTTGATTTTTTAATAATATTTCAGACAATGAACTTTGGCATAAATATTTATAAAGTTTATTTTCAATAACTAAGGCTGGCTTTAAGGTATTTGTTGAGCCATGTTCGCAGTGTGTGTGACAGGAAGTCAATACAAAGACGCGTATAGATTATTTAATTAAATTTCTTATATAGGATATGTTTATATGTGTCCAGTCGTGGCGCAGCACAAAGTGTGACTGTAAAACCGACTGGTTTTGGATTCGATCCCCACTCGAGAAGATGAAATATTCGCACGGGCGTCGAGGCAAAAGCGCCGCGTTGAGTTCTGCTACTTAACACGCAATGCCTCCATAATTCGGCAGAAAGTGGGGAACGGAGTGTCTTAACACTAGGTTCCCTCTGCCTTCCCTACTGTGAGCGGGATACAGCGTGAAGGTGATTTATTTATTTTATTTATTTATATGTGTATAATATTTTAAAGTAATTCGATGAAAATGTACTTATAATTTTTATTTATACATTTTTCTACGTTTTGGAAGAAATTATATCTGATGTAAATATATCCTTAGATATGTTTTTTATATTTTTGATCGCAATACTATGTACTCTGGAGGAAAAACCACCACAATCACCTTTTGTCCAACCAACCAATTTTAACAGCCGATATTCTCAGCACAGACGTAAGTCGTCTGTACTTCCTATTATAAACATTCTTTATTTGCATTGAGATCATACAATATACTTTTTAAGAATATAATACAATATCTCAAAAATTAAGCGTGAAGTAGGGAATAGAGTGTCTTTCTCCTTACACTAGGAGATCCCTCTACCTATCCCTCTATCCATCTACCTACACCGTTATATGCGAAATAAATATATATTTTTTAAATACTTCTCTGTTATTAGGATTCCATTAATGCAAAACAATAATTATTAACCTCTATCACCTAGCCATTAGTGATAGTGTGGAAAAATCAAAACAATTCGATTGACAGACGCCGCACGTCCCCGTCCCGGTCCCGTGACATCAATCGTGTTCCATGAACCGCTTGATTGGCTCATGTGACTGAAAATTGCTAACGTTTTATAAATAGAAAAATATATAGCTGTTAATTTCTTATGATAATATATATTTAAATATATATAAATGGCCTATAAATTTGCTTGGAAAATTACTTGGAATCGAACCTACGATGAGAGTTCGCAGTCAGACGCTGTGCCTCTGCAACACAACAGTTTCACGATAAATTTGCAAAAATATTATAAGTTTAGATTAATTTACTCTTAAGCTTTCATGGAAAAAAAAAATGAAATGAACGTGTGCAGTGCAATGAAGTGTGAGCATGAAGGATCCATGGTCTATAAAATATCTTGTGGCGCAGGGGTCCAAGTATGTGACTGCAAACGCGACTTGTTGTGGGTTCGAACCCCATTCGAGGAAATGAAGTATTTAATACTCATTTCAACGCTCTGGTGTCTTGATCTACTTCGTAGACTAGTCAATTTAAGTTTTGATTAAACAATGCCGTGACGCATTTCATAATAATAACACTAATAAAAAAACAAACATTCGACAAATTGGTGTCAAAAGTCCTTGGGGTTTGAATGAATTTGCTACTCAAATAGATTTGACAGTGGAAACCTTGTATACTCCTTTCCCCTTCGCACTGACCCGATGGGTGGCGTGGAAATAAAAATATTATATTCATCCCAGTAGGAATCGAATCCACGACTGTTGCGTGTGAACGCGACAGTCGTGGATTCAGATTCAGTTGGAGGGCAGCGTCTGACTGTGAAGTAACACGCTGCCTCCGCGACACGACCGTCCCATGAAGAATTTATAATAATATCATAAGTTTAAAAATATATAATAAAATATAATTAAACAAAATAATTAAATATAATAAAAGTTTAAAATTGAATGGATCATAGGTAAAATAAAAAAAACAAACATTTTTAGAGACAAATTTAACAACAATTACAAGAAGAAGAGAAGAAGTTATAAAAATGAATTGAACTTCTCTCCATGGTCTATAAAATGTCTTGTGACTAGTCGCGGCGCACGGGCTCGCACGGAACGCACGCGTGCGCTCTGATAACGAGGCAAATCGCGGCGTTGAGTTTCGCCACTAAACACTGCAATGCTTCCTCAAAGGCCGGCAACGCACCTGTAGCTCCTCTGGTGTTGCACGGGGTCGTGGGCGGCGGTGATCACTTACCATCAGGTGACCCGAACGCGAAAAAATCGGCGGAAACTTCCCCACACCAGTGTCTCAATGGGCACAGAGTGTTTTAAAACTGGGTTCCCCTACCTACCCTAAATGCGCGATACAGTATGAAACTGAAAAAAAATATAGAAATTTATTCTAAGCCCACACAGACAAAATCATTGGATAAAGCTAGCACATAAATACGAATTGCATTCTATGACGTTTATTGTAAAGCGAGAGTCGGTTACGTAACCTGCTCTCGTAAAACACTAATTAGCAATTATTAATTAGTGCGGTGAAATTTGTTGGCGTATCATTTTATTTTTATATTTTTTTGTTTTTTTTAGACTATTTTTTGTTAGTTTAATATTTAATTACAACGTCGTGGCGCAGGGGCACAAGGGTGTGACTGTATCACGATGGTTGTGGGTTCGATACCCATTTGGGAGGGTGAATTATTATTTATTTATGTTTTAAATTTTTTCGTTCTGGCACTAAAGCCTAACGTTGAGATTTAAGTTTGTAAGACCAAAAGTACCATCTGTCTATATATCTTTTATATAACTGAAAACAATTTTCATTTAAGAGATATTTGAATAAAGATCATCCAGTTTAAAAAAATTTATTAAATTTATCGGCAAATTTCTATAACGGCGTCAAAATCAATTTTTTAAAATGATATAACACATCGTCTAAAAATTGACAAATCAAAATCGTCTATGTCGATTGAGTATTATTTATTTAATATTTTGCTTTCTCTGACCTGGTGTTGTGACAAATCGAGGTGTTGAGTTGCGGAATTTACTTAATGCCTCCACAGTTCTGCGGCAAGTGGAGAGCGGAGTATCTTAACACTAAGTTCCCTAAGCTTTTGTAATCTACTTGTAAGAAAAGGAGGTTATCAATTCGACTATATTTTTTTTTATGTTTGTTACCTCATAACTTTTGACTGGGTGAATTGATTTTGATAATTCTTTTTTATGTGAAGCTTTCTTTTTCCATTTCCTTCTTTTTTTATTTTTTTCCGTTTCGGACAATGGTATCTGTGAGAAAATCACATAATTCTTAAATTTGCATTAGATATGTGCGCGACAAATGGATGAATAACTCAATATTACACCAAACGATTCCGATGATTCTTTTTTATTGGAAAGGATAACTTCAAGGACAGTATGGTGAAAGTTTGGTGAGGTTCGGATTATGGAATCTGGTAAAAAATGAACAAAATGTTTTTTTTTTTGGTAAAAAATGTTATTGTACGGTTAACAAGCAAAACATATTTTTTATTAATGTATTTTTCAATATGAAAAAATGATAGTTTGTTGAATTTTACACAGGACAACCATTGCTTATTAGTTTTAGAAGCATTCTTTTAAGGTCTACCCATCACTTAAAATCGTAAAGTAAATATAATCGTAATTTAAAAAAAAAATGAACTAAAAAGTAAAAAAAATAATTACTGAACATAAAGTAAAACGTATTTTGATTTTATTAAACAAAAATAATTAAAGGAAGATTTTATAATTTTGAAGTCGGTGCAAGTAAAACAGGTTTAGTCATTTGATATCGACTTCAAAATTATAAAATCTTTCTTTTCAATAAATAATTATTTTCGGTGTTTTTTGTAAAGAAAATATTTATTGCAGATGCCTTTTTTTTGTCATTTTGTTGTCAGCGTGCATTGCACAGAGAAATAAAATAAAAATAATTCTTCTGAAATTAAAGAAAGTAAAATTTAATATACATAAAAATAAAACGCCAATGCAATCTGTCATCACCTTATAACTAAATTATGATTGGAAAATATACAAAAATTTATAAATAATATTAGAAACGAATTATGTAATTTTTTAGATTTCTTAAACAGAAAGTTAGATTTTGCGGATTAAAATTCAAAATGTATTTATCTTAATATTACTTCTTTAGAAAGTCTTTGCAAGAAGTCTGGTTTTTGTGTTTCAAAAAGCATTTAAGCTTGTATATTTTTACCAATAACAGTAAAAAAATTATGATAGGTAGAAACTAGCTGTTATACTTATACTTACTGTGCCTACATAAAAAAAGATTTTGATTTTTTTAAATAGCAATATAAAATAAAGTCTAGCATTAGTTTTAGACATTTTTTAAATAAACGCAAACAGTAGGTTAGCGAGACGGAACCTGGGAACCTAGAGTTTGGACACTCCGTTCCATTTAATTCAAAACAATTCAAAAAACTTCCGTTTCACAATTTTTACCGAATTCTGGACTTAATTTCAACATTGTATTAATTTTCTTTAATCTAGACTGTCTGCTTCTAGATTGGGTTCCCTCTAAAACGAACAGGATCGGAGAGATGTGTCATTCACTCATCATCGTAAGTAATTAAAGATTTACTTCTAAACCTAGTGTTAAGACATTCCATTCTTTACTTTCTGCCGAATTCTGGAGGCATTGCGTATTGAGTGGCGGAACTTAACGAAGCGCTTTGCCTCGACACAAGAAATGAAAATATAAATGTAAGTAAATATTTAATTTCCTCGAGTGGGATTCGAACCCACAACCAGTCGATTTTACAGTCACACTTTGTGCGCCTGCGCCACGACTAGCCTCTTATCATTAACTAATTGTGAAAAAAAAATACTTTAAATTTATTTACAAACATTGAAACAAAAATATTTTCGTTATATTAGAATTAGGAATTCATGTAGGAATTCATTCGATGATCGTTTGCTTAATTTGTTTAAATAAATTAATAAATGAAAAGGTAATTAATATGTATATTAAATTGTTTACATTTTTTTATTTAATAAGTGTGTTGATTTCTGATTTCTGTAAACAATTAATGTTTCGATCAGTAACGACCCAACTATAGAGACCAATCAAAGTTCTTGAAATAGGTACCTAAAGTGGAGAATATTCCATATTCCATACATATAAATTACTTTTTCTAAGGAAGGCAAAGTATTTTTTTTATTATAAATTAAAATCAGCTTCACGCTGTATTCCACACACAACAGGGTAGGCAGAGGGAACCTAGTGTTAAGACACTCCGTTCCCCACTTTCTGCCGAATTCTGGGTGCACTGCGTGTTGAGTGGCAGAACTCAACGTCGCGCTTAACCTCAACACCAGAGCGGAGAAATGGAAGTATAAATTTAATTAAATATTAAATCTCCTCGAGTGGGGATCGAACCCACAACCAGCCGGTTTTACAGTCACACCTCGTGCTGCTGCGCCACGACTGGCCTTTTTTTATTTTTACGTTAAATGTAGTATAGTAGGATAACGGAGAACCTACTGTTATGTTACCGTTACCCATGCGTCGCCCAATTTTCAAGATATTATATTTAGGTGGTAAGCCACCTAGCGCGCTGCTCTTTGTCTACTTACCAGAGTGCGAAAATGGAGATAATCATTTCCTCAAAGCGGGAATCGAAGCCACAGTCGTCGTGTTTACATTAACACACTGTGCCACGACGGCGTCAAGTAAATGCAAAGTATATATTAATTTGAAATATATATTAATAAAACTTACTTAAAACAAATGTTTTCTTTATTACAATAACAATGTATTTGTATTGCAAAAATATGTACAATAATACATCAATTTCAAGTTACAATTGCCTGTATTTCATACATTGAGAGACTTATGATGCTCTATTGTGGCTAAACTTGTCCATGCATAGAGAATGTATGAGTGATGGACGATCTTTAATCTTGTATTATAACGTGACACAATGTATGACAAAGTAGATTGCAGAGCGGTAAACGCTGAGGCCAGTCGTGGCGCAGTGGCACCAGTGTTTGACTGTAAACGCGATAGGATGTGGGTTCGATTCCCATTTGAGCAAAAAAAATATTCAATACTTTCATTTACTCAAATTTCTATTTCTTCGCTCAGGTGTCGAGACGAAGCGCGGCGGTACGTTCTGCCACTCAACCCGCAATGACTTCAGAGTTCGGCAGAAAGTGTCTTAACACTAGGCTCCCTCTGCCTACGTTGCTGTGTGCGGGATACAGCGTGAAACTGATTTATTTATTTTATTTTATTCATTTCTTTGAGTATGACAAATCTAAGTGCTGGAGGTTATCCTGACCACAGGTACCGAACTAGATTACATAGCACAGTCTAACTTAGGCTATAATTTCGATAAATGACTTACATGTGTATGTGTAACGTGATTGTGTATGAGGCCAATTGTGACGCAGGGGCACAAGCGTGTGACTATAAACGAGACAGGTTATAGGTTCGACTCCCTACGAAATTTAATATTTAACACTTTCATTTCTTCGCTCTGGTGTCAAGGCGAAGCATGGCGTTGAGGTCCACAACTCAACATGCAATTCCCTCTAGAATATTCTAGAATATTCGGCGGAAAGTGGGGGACGAACTGGCTTAACACTAGGTTCCCTCTGCCTACCCTATTATATACTGGCTACTGCTTATATTATTATTATTATTATTATATTATAAATACACGACTATTAACAGAATTGACAAAACAAATTCTTTAGCTTTTCACCTTATCAGCTTTATAATATTACTAGAGGGCGCGCGCGGCTTCGCCCGCTTATTAGGAGTGAATTCTAAAAAAACCACGAAACACGTGTTCAATAAAATATTTTTAACAGTCTGAATTTAAATTTTTATAAAAATCGGTGTCAATTTAAAGATTTTTCCATATAAATTTTCAACCCCTTATTTGAACCCTTAGGGGGTGAATTCTTAAAAACCATGAAACTTTTAAAAATAATTCATTGAACACGTGTTCAATGAATTATTTTTAAGAGTCTGAATTTCAAATTTTATAAAAATCGGTACCGATTAATTTTTTTTTCCATACAAAGTTTCAACCCCTATTTCATCCCTTTAGGGTTAACATTTTTCAAATTCCCTTCTTAGTGGATGTCCAGAATATGAAAATAAACATCTGCCCAAATTTCACGTTTCTACCATCAGCGATTACGGCTCTGCGTGCGTCTTACCTCAGTCAGTCAGCACAAGTCCTTTTATATATATAGATTATAATATTAAAATAGATTACCCTACAAAATTTTTAACAAACAATTTTATTGTAAATCAATTTTATGTTGCGTTTGTATATTTGGCATTTAAATGTTTTTAGTAATAACTGCCTATACAGCGATACTGTACTGAGAACGGTCGTGACTCGCGCGTCGCTGCTATAATGGCGACCGATGGAATCGTGATAGGCCGAAACACATATATATTTATATATATAAGATTCTTTATTGCATTCAAAATAAAAAAAGAACATTTAACAGAAAAAAAAGGTTAGCCTCTTATCTCTTTAAGAGATTTCTTCCAGCCAACCTGTGGAAGTGGGTGAAAGTATATAGCGAGAGACAAATGTACTGTATGAAAATAGACCGAATATGATTCTAAAATTTCTAAACATACGTTGAGTTCTAAAAATTACTGACTTGGTTTTTTAGCTTTTATTATATATATTTACGCTGTATCCCGCATATAACAAACATGAGCCGAGTGTTAAGACACTCCGTTTCCCACTTTTCGCCGAATTTTGTAAATGTTGCGTGTTAAATGGCGGAAGTCAACGCCGCGTTGGCCTCACACCAGAGCGAAGAAATTTAAATATTTAATGTGTAATTTTCTCGAGTGGAAATCGAACTTACACCGATCGTGTTTTCAGCACCACGCTAGTGCAGCTGCGCCACTTACAATTGTATAAGTTATCTTCATAATCCAATTATGTTTAAATTATGTAATAAATTGATTTTACATCTAGAGAATAGGCTTAGTAGCTATTGATGATTTTGTATGGGTTTCATGACTCATCAAGAAAGGTTTAAATGATGCAAGCAATCTGTTCGAACATTGCTTGCTTTCTGCCTACCCTCAACAAAAAATGTAGCTGTTATATGGAGATAAGCATCCTAAATCAGTTTCACGCTGTATCTCATATACAGGTAGACAGAGGCAAACTAGTGTTAAGACACTCCGTTCACTTTTTTACACTGTTCCGTTCACACGACGAATTTTTCGAGGCATTGTGTGTTGAGTGGCGGAACTCAACGCTGAGCTGTAGCCTGGTCGGCAGAGCGAATAAATGAAAATGTTTATAAATAATAATTAATTCCACGACTGGGGATCAAACCCACAACCGTCGCGTTACAGTCACACCCTTGTGACCCTGCGAAACGACGTACTTCTATAAAAGTACTATATTAATGTAAAATTTGTTTTGGAAGATATCAAAATTTAAAAAGTTTCAAAATATCTGCCTTTAGCAAAGGTATAAAAACATTTTATATTCTTTTAATGTGGAAATTTAAATTTTTATATATTTTATATGCAATCCTTACTTTCATAATGTGTAATTTTTATGTGTTCACAATGTGAAGATTTTCGATATTGCGTAGCACACTGTTAATGATATATCTTATTACTTTGGAGGCCAATCGTGGCGAAGGGGCACAAGCGTGTGACTGTAGAGTTGTGGGTTCGATTCCCACTCGAGGAAATTAAATATTTAATATTTCCATCTCTTCGCTCTAGTTTCGCCGCAACGCGCGGCGTTGAGTTCCGCCATTCAACACGCATTGCCTCTAAAACTCGGCGAAAAGTGGTAAATGGAATGTCTTAATACTAAGTTTCCTCTGCTTACCATGCTGAGTGCAGGTTACAGCGTGAAGCTGAAAAAAAAATATATTACATTATAAGTGTTAAGTATGCGAAGCTTACGTGTTGCACTTGTTTTTAAAAATTAAATTAAGGTATGTTTCAAAAAAGTATTACATAGGGTTCCTATCTTCACAATAACAAAATACATAATGACATTCCTATGTAAACAAAAGAATTATTTATAAAATTGATTTTTTCCTTTCCATTATAATATAAATAGAAATCATATAAAAAATGGTACATAATTTAAAAATTCATGTGCTATAACTGAAAAGACAAACATACAATCTTATTTAGCTTGTTCCTTTCCTATTCCAATATATACAGAACCCTAAAGATATTTAGAATGGCACAGCTGTCAGATATGCAACCATGGCTGGGTTCTGATTTCAAAAAGCAGTCTGTGGAGAGCGCGTCACCACGTCGGACGTGTTACGAGCGCTCGTCTCCAATATCGAATTTACGCAAATATTTTTTCTTTTACACCAAAAAGAAATAGGTTTATCGTTTCGTTTTTTTTACTATTGTGGACAAGTGTTGTGATATCGTGCTTAGTGCGTTTTGTGGAATATCTTCTCTTGAACCCAGAAGTGCGAGGAATTGTAAGTTTGACTCGAGTTCGAGTTTCTAATTCATTTTTTAAATGTTTATGAAAGAATGAAAGTTTGAATTTTTTAACTGAAATTTTAAATTTCTCGAGTTGAGATATATTTAATGTTGTGTTTAAAAGTTAATTAGAGATTGCTACTTTTGTTACTTTCATAATGAATGTCATATTTTGTATTGTAAATTGAAATCTCGATTGAAAGCGTCAGTATTCGCTCTGCTTCTGACATGACGTTTATGTAGCTTAGGCCTTTTGTTAGTGATGTTACGAAAACTTAGATGTCAACGTTTTGATAACTTTATGGTTCATTGTTTTTTTTTAATTTATTATATTATTTAATTTACTTCATTATTGTTTATCTTTTTTTGTCTATTTCTCGTATCTGTCAAAAAAAAAATCCTCACTATTCGCCCATTATTTTAAATTATTTATTCGGTATGGGTGGTATTAAAAATACAATGCTGCACGGACACGGTGCATTTATTTTATAAATCGTAGTTTTTTGGTTATCGGCCATAAATCTATATTTAAAATCTTAGTAAAATATATATTCATTACAATAAAACACGTCTAAATATTAAAACAATGTGTTTATTTTTTTTTTATATTTATATAAAACGTACAGAAATTACAGAATATACAGCCTCCATACTCTTAGCAGAATATTAAATGCGTAATATATTGTTATCAATAGAAGATAAGTTGGAAGTTTGATCATTCTCATTGTAACGTACTTATGTACTTTAAAGATTTAAGAGGCCAGTCGTGGCGCAGGGGCACGTGACTGTAAACGCGACAAGTTGTGGGTTCGATTCCCACTCTGGGAAATGAAATTTAATGTTGTCATTTTCTCGCCCTGGTTTTTTCGGGCAATCCGCGGTGTTGATTTCTGCCACTTACACGCAGCCTCTATAATAAGACAGAAAGTGGGGAACGGAAGTGTCTTAATAAGAGTTTCTTAACATTAGGTAGGGAATCTAATGTTAAGAAACTCATTAAGACAGTGCCGGCTCTATGAGGGGTTAAGCTAAAACATTATTTATTATAGATTATGTTACCAAAACTCTATCCTAACAACAGCCTTAATTTTTTCACTTTATCGTTTTAAAATATATATTTTGAAAGTTATATAATAATTTGAGTATATTTCTTTATAAATAATTTTGTTTTATTATATTTATGTGTTATTTAGATTTTTAATATTTCGTTTACTTTTTACAGTAGACCTAAAAAACAAAATGGGGACCGCAGAGTAGATATTAAATTTAATAATTAATAATTTGGCAACTTCGTTTCTAGTGAGTAAAATAACATTTTGGGATTCTCGTTAAATTTTTAAGGAGTACTATTTAAATATGGTTTCTTTAAATATATAATATATTTTCAATTGAAAAAAAATGACTATAAACGCGACTGGTTATGAGTTTGATCTCCATTCGAGGAAATTCAATATTTATTTAAATATATATTTCCATTTGTGTCGATGTCGAGTTCCGCCACTTAACACGCAATTCCTCCAGAATTCGGCGGAAAGTGGAAGACGGATTGTCTTAACACTAGGTTCCCTTTGCCAAACCTGCTGTGTGCGAGATACAGCGTGAAAGTAATTTCGATTTTGATTTTTAACCTTACATTGTTTACGACATTGTCAGTGTACTCTTTTAAAACATAAAACTTTCAAACAACATATATATAGTCGTACTTTGATAAGTATCACAAATACAGTTTAAAAATAATATAACGAATTAAAGTCCTAAGTTGATTGAGACCAGTCGTGGCGCAGGGGCAAAAAGAGTGCTTATAAACGCTACTGGTTGTGGTTTCGGATATTCATTGAAATTAATATTTCCATATCTTCTTACTTACATATAATTTCTTAACACGCAATGCCTCCAGAATTCGGCGGAAATTGGGGAACGGAGTTTTTTAACACCAGGTTCCCTCTGCCTACCCCGCTGTATGCGGGAAGCTGACTTCTTTATTTTTTGTCCTAAATTTAGTTGTTACTAAAGTAACAAAATTTGTTACGTTATAAATATCATAATAGACATCCAAACTTATATTTATAACATAAGTAATTTTATGAGGCCAGTCGTGGCGCAGCGGTTAAAAGTGTGACTGTAAAACCGATTGGTTGTGGTTCGATCCCCACTCGAGGAGATGAAATATTTACTTAAATTTATATTTCCATTTCTTCTCTGATGTCGAGGTTAAGCGCGGCGTTGAGTTCTGCCATTCAACATGCAATGCCTCCAGAATTCGGCAGAAAGTGGGGAACGGAGTGTCTTAACACTAGGTTCCCTTTGCCTACCCTGCTATGTACGGGATACAGCGTGAAGCTGGTAAAAAAACAAGTAATTTAACATAACTTTTTGTTGATTACAAAAAAGATTATTTCATAATAGTGTTGTTTCTCTTGAAATGGAGTTAATACCAGCTTTGATGATCGTTTACGGTACGTGAGTCACTACAGCGATTAACGGTACACCGTATTCCACACCATGACTTACTGCTTTGTGATGATAAATTTGTGACTTAACATGTTTCTTTAGGAACTTCCCCTCACTATCCTAAGAAATGTTTACTTTGTAAGTGAGTTTTTTAACTCAAAATATATGAAAATCATTGATATCGTTTTAATTTTTATGTATCGTCGGACAGTCGTGGCGCAGCGGCACGAAGAGTGACTGTAAAACCGACTGGTTGTGGGTTCGATCACCACTCGAGGTGATGAAATATTTACTTACATTTATATTTTCATTTCTTCGCCCTGGTGTCGAGGCAAAGCGCGGCGTTGAGTTCTGCCACTCAACACGCAATGCCTCCAGAATTCGGCAGAAAGTGGGGAACGCAAAAGGTCCATTAGTTGCGTTCAAGTATGTCCATTAGTTGTTAATTTCATATTAAGGTTTTTTTTACAGCTTCACGTTGAATCCCGCATATAGCAAAATAGAGCTTAGTGTTAAGATACTCCGTTCCTCACGTTTCACTCAATTTTAGAGGCATTTTATGTCGACTGGTAGAACTCAACGTCGTGCTTTAACATTGTTACCAGAGTGTGGAAATGCAAATAATTAAATCTCCCAAGTGGTAATCGAATCCACGACCGTTGCGTTTACAGCCACATCTGCTGTGCCACTACCGCCTTATTTATATACATATTTTAATTGTTTTTATATATATATTAGATATTATTTTAGATAAACGGTAATAGATCTCTCCGAATTTTGTTTTTGGTAAATTTATATAGGTTAATTGAATATTTTCTATGAATATAAGAGACCTATTTTTTAAAAAGAATCACGAGTTGTAGACACATTTTATAATGTAAAGTAACTGGTATTCTGTAATTGAAACAAGTGATTATAAAAAAAAATAATTATGACGTTGACGTTGCAGCTATTTCCTTATTCGTGTTAAAACACTCCGTTTCCCACTCTCCGTCCAATTTACGAGAGATTGCACATTGTATGGCGGAACTTAACGCCGCGCTCTGTGTTTACAATCAGTGCCGCTGAGTCAAGACGACCTCAATTATTTACTAATCTAAAACTTTCTCTATTTTTTTTATGAAAAAATGCAGTGAATGCATTGAGATATGAATATTAAGTATAGATATATTATGCTCATAGATTATAAAATTATCTCCAAATAGAAAAAGAAAAAAAAAGCACTTATCAAAGGGATCAGTCACAGATTAGATACTTATGTTTGTTGTTAAACTCAATTTGGTACAATGATATGCACTTAGTGATAACAGAAGATAGCTTTCCAAAGAACAATACCGTAATTGACGCATGTTTTTTTATATGATATTACTTTAACGCCAATTTTTATAAAAGATTTTGTTTTTTTTTTCGAACTTGAGGTTAATGCTGTTAGCCCTATTGGCCTTTACAGCGACACCGGGTGGGTAGGGAAGAAGGTACTCTAACCGCTAACCGCTGGGCTCGACCGCGCACTATGGGCAATCGAGGTCTGTATCAGATCAAAAATCGATAACTTTTTTATTTGTTAAGATAAACTCACGATAAAAAAAAATATATTCCAAATGTAATTCACGAAAAAATAATTCTTTACATTAAAGGTCCACTATTATACTATTAAAAAAAAAAAAAAGTGCGTCAGGGACGAATTTAGTAAAAATGAATTTTGATCTGCCGTTGTTCTACCATTATCTTTAGTGCGGCGCCGAGACGCGGCCGAGCCGTGGAATAAACTGGACTTCTGGTGTTTGTGTCGTGTATGTGTAGTGTGTTTCCTACCTACATACAGAGCATTCGCTATCGTAATGGCTTCGTCGGGGTCTAAAAGGACTCTCCGCGGGCAAAAAGTTTAGAAGATGAAAAAGATTTTGTGTTCCATAGCCTACCTTTATAGAATAAATACTTATTTACATATATTATTTTATTGAGAGATGAAATTGACCTTTTAATGTTTAAAATTTGATCCCCACTCGAGGAGATGAAATATTTACTTAAATTTATATTTCCATTTCTTCGCTCTGGTGTCGAGGTCAAGTGCGGCGTTGAGTTCTGCCTGTTCTGCTGATTTATATTATTTATATATCTTAATTTGTTTTTTACAAATAATATTATACCACAGCATATAAGCTTACTTTACCCAATATTTGAAAGTGAACGTAACGAACGTACGGATATCTCCGTAATAGGGTCTCGGTTCGGCTGAGTTTACAGTGACAAAAAAAATAAACTGGAATTAAATCACAATAAGATCAGCTTAAAGCATTCTTTTTATCTTTATTTGGAATTGAAATAATTTATGTCGCGTTTACAGTGAGACGCTCGTGCCACTGAGCCACGACGGCTTTATAAACATACATATATAGGTATTTATCCCCCTAGGAAATATTGCTAGATACATCCCTGAGCTTAATTTAGTCATTTGTTACAAAATAACCTAGATATAAGCTATTTTATTACATATTTTTTTTATCATATGAATAGGTACAGATTAAATTTGTCGACCCAGCTTCTAAAGTAGTTATATATATTTATATGATTTTTTAGTTTCACGCTGTACACATAGCAAGTTCTCCACTCTCCGCTGAATTCTGCAGGCATTGCGTGTAGCGGAACACAACGCCAGCGAATTTTATTCTTATTTTGTTAAATATACCCTGCTAACCCTGTGTAAAATGTGGTAATGCGTTCAGCTCTCAGCAAGGTCACCTTTATTAGTACCAAAAGGTACTAATAAAGGTACAACTTTCATACAAACAACACATTCCTTTGTGCTAGGTTCAAGGTTCGGTTCCTTGTTAGCAAGCAATTAGCTGTTACAATACATTAATACAATCGAAGTTAAGATTACTAATGTAATATTTAATTGGACTTATTATTGTTTTTTTTATTTACATGAGATGCTGTAATGGTTAAGCGTGAGTCGATATTGCTGGGAATGGTATTTTAATTTTTTTTTAAATAAAATAATATCTTTGTGTATTATTCCTATTCCGGTCGACACAAAGGACGGTGGCATAAATCAAAAAAGTATATACACTCCGCCACTTTCCATCATTTTGCTTCGTTACCGTAGCTAAGAAATGAAAATATTAATAAATAATAATTCATTTCTCCGAGTGGGGATCGAACCCACAATCGTCACATTTACAGTCACACAATTGCGCCTCGACGACCTCTTAAATTTAAATACATAGTGCAAAAAGTTCAACTAATTAGGAAATCCATGTATGGCACAGTTAAAAATTTAAACTTAATCTGGCCACATGCCAGTCCAATTTTACGTACTCTCATTGAATAAAACATTTGGCAGTTTAAAGCTGTTTTTGGTATGGAGGTGTAATTTGACCTGAATGTTCCTTGCAAAAAATCTTAATGGCGGACTTGCGGCTTCTAACTTTGATTATAAAATAATAACTAACTTTTATAAGAGAGCCTTAAGAGGCCAGTCTTGGCGCAGGGGCATAAGCGTGCGATTGTAAACAGGGCAGATTGCGGATTCGATTCCCACTCGAGGAAATAAAATATTTAATGTTTTCAATTCCTCGCTCTGGTAACGAAACAAAGTAAGATCCGCCCTGTGAATACGCAATGCCTACAGAACTAGACGGATAGTTGGGAACGGAAATATCTTATAGAAAACTGAAAGTCTTAACACGAGGTTCCTAAGTTCCCTCTGCCTACCTTTCATAATGAATACGATTAAGAGTTATGTATTAGATGATGAAATCGAAATAATTAATATGTAATATATTCAAGAAGCCTCCTTAGTAAATCGACTATCAAATGACAAAAAAACAATTGGAACCAGTTCCTAAGTTAAACCTAACAGACTATTTATAATAAGAATCATAAAAAAAAATCTAATATATAATATAATTACTTATTATAAAACAGACATTAATCAACAACTTTCTACGAAATGACAAACGAAACGTCATTTTATAGCTCCACAGATAATATATTATAAATATAATTATTAGCACAATAAAGTTATCAAAAATCTTAGAATTAGTTAGTATGCGTGCGGCGTGCCGCCCGCTAGTGTTGTCACGCCACGCTTTCACGGGAATTGTCTTGCATAAGCAACTGTTGGCTGTATATATTAAGTACTTAGTCTTACATATCTCGAACGGGAAGTCGCTCTCTTGAATGCCAATGCCCCGCTCTTGCGCCTGTCACATTGACATAACTCACTGCCGGTGATCTAGCATAATCTGTGTATGTAATATGCATCTTTATTATCTATTATTTATATTGTAACTATATAAATAAAAGAGCTGTTGTGTTGATGCACAAGGTCTGATTGTAAACGACGGTTGTAAATTCGATTTTCACTCGAGGGAATTAATTATTTAATTTCGGTAAGGAGGCAAAGTAGATCGTCGAGCTTTGCCACAACTAATGTCTTGAAAATGGAACGAAAAGCTTCTATTAACGCGAAGCTCCCTGTTTAGGATTTCGAACCTGAATAGTAAAACAAGACAGACAAACGGAAGGATATATATGCTATTTCTCATGAACCTTGATAGTTACTGTTGATATTTTTCTGTTGCCGCTATATCAACAAAAACTACAAAAAACGGAATTTTGATCGTTTTAGCATCATGCGCGAATCAAACTTGACTTGACCGGTTACCCAAACCATAGAATTCATAATAAATATATGGGAGAAGTGGCATGAAAGAGCCAGGTTTTGAAAGAGCCACCTGCAATATTATAGTAGTTTAGGAACGGACTCGATAGAATATTTTATTTTTAAATGGCAACACTGATTTCCCATCACCCACAA
>DWQW01004294.1:0-20204 GCA_018249695.1 Heliconius erato demophoon | reverse complement strand
TTCCGTAGAGTGCACCAGTTCCATTACTGGCTGTCTTCTATATGATAAATTACACCTTCTGCTTATGAATTATTGTACGCTGTCTCATGAAAAATTGACAGTTGGGAAGTTATAAATGTTTTTGTTTAACCGAATTGATTTCGTTTTAATGGATATCTGGGCGTTCTTTTGTTTAGCGTGGGACGATGTGTGGTGCTTATGTACAATTATACATATATTTTTATGTATTTTAAGACTATGTTAAATCATGTTTGTGGGTTCGATTTCCACTTCTGCGTATTATTATTGTTAATTTTCCGCTCTTACAAGACGTTAGTGAAATGATTTCACTAAATTTATAGCGTCTAAAGTGGGTGGCAAATATTAAAATAAAGCTTAGATTAAATTCTCTCTGCCTATTCTGCTTGCTATATGCGGGAGGTGCATGAATAAAAAATTAAAACAATTCATTAATATTTTAAAACCTACAAAAAAATAAGTAGGGGCCAGTCGTGGCGCAGAGGTACAAGCGCGTGACTGTAATTGCGACGGTTTGATCGTTTTTTGGTGAAATAATTAAATATTTAATATTTTCATTTCGCTTTGGTGTCGACTACAACCGCAGCGTTAAGTTCCGCCACTGAATACGCAATATCTCCAGGGTTCAGCGAAAAACGGTGAACGGGAGTGTCTTAACACTAGGTTGCCAGACTACAAAGTGAAGAGAAAAAAATCTCCTGGAATAGGACTTAAAAGTTTAACTGTATATGATATGGCGAAAATACCTAATATTATCTATAGCTTTTATTAAGAAAGTTTTTTTTTAACATTACGCTAACGCGATTTAGAAACTCCGATCCTTACTTTCTAACCAAATTTCAATACACGCTTTATTTTATTATACAAATAGTCCTTGTAAAATAATTTCTTACAAAAATTATAATGATTCATAAAAGAATAAATTCTATAAACTTTCATCTACACTGTATATAACAGTTAAAGCTGATCCCAGAACTGTGAGGTCGTAAAAGTCTGGCTCAGTTCTTCGGTGCAGAAGACATTTTAACTACAACTTTAAGCACTTACTACTCTTATTACAGAAGTATGTTTTAAATTTACCATTATTTTGTTTTGCTTTGAATGGGGCTAAAATTATAACTTAACTTAGGTTCACGTTTTATCCCTAGCGGGGTAGCCAGAGAGAACGGAGAAACGGATAAAATTATAACTTATAAAAATAAGAAAATCGTTAAAAACTTTTGCATGTAATGAAGTGAAGGATGATTATTTGAAATATAAAGGAGAGTAACAGAGAACACACAATGCCTACAGGATTCGGAGGAAAGGGAGAAACAGAAGTGTCTTACGCTCAATATTAATAACCTATCTCCAACGTCAATCTTAGATTGTTTCATATATCTATCCAATCTCTAGATTGGATAGATATATGAAACAATCTAAGATTGACGTTGGAGATAGGTTATTAATATTGGGCGTTAATAGATACATATGTAGTATCTCAACAATAACTTTCCAGGTATATGCGCAATACAGCGTGAAGCTAACAAAAAAAATATAGAGAAGCCATCCGTGGCCGATGGTTGGGAGGGTGGTCGGTCCTCACTGAATTAATAGGAAATGAATTATTTCCATTTTCCCTCTTTGGTTGAATGTAATGTGTTGAGTTCCGCCATTCGAATCCAGAAAGCGGGAATAAAATACGGGATAAAGCGTGAAATAATATATCACAATTTACAACACACCGTATATACATATACTCTTATATTCATCTCTTAGGTATTTTCAAATAGAAAAGAGCAATAAAAGTAACAAATTCAATAAATTGCATCGCTCCCAAGATGGCGATATCTAGCTTTTAATAGTTACAGTTTATTACAAGGTACTTAAACCTTTCCGGTCCGCACCAGCCCCCAGCCCCCAGCCCCCAGCCCCCAGCCCCCAGCGCTGGGGGTCGTAAAATAGAAGGCTAATTATTTGCTCCAAAAGAAATGTAACTTGTACCATTTTCAACTACATTCGTCGAAAATAAATTCTGTTATAAAAGATTTTTCAATGGAATGAGAAGGAATGTGGATCGTTTCTTACAAAATATTATATTGGCGGCTGCAATTTTGTTTTAGTTTTATTGTTTTTATACAATGGGAGCAAAAAGAAGCAAGTGGAAGAAATGATAAGTCACTATAATTTGATTTGATTGATTGATGATTGATAGGGGCCCCATATTCATAATATAAAAAATATTTTCATCATAACAGTGCAATCAGAGATAAATGTTAAATAACATAGGGAACTGACTGCCATTTCCCGCCTAATTTTCGACATTATGTGTTGGATTTCGAAATTACATGAAAATAACCCTTCAAGTAGAAATCAAACTCACAAACGTTGAGTTTACAGTCAGTAGAAACATCAGGGAGTATATTTTTTTTAAAAAGCAATTTTTACTTATCAACAGTAAAAGTAAAACCATCTCGTATCACGAGATACTCTAAACTACATTAGGCTAAAACCTTTATACGGACGTTGGTACAAATTGAATCAGTTAACTTGACTGAATTAGACGCACTCGTTCCTTGCAAGGGTCTATTTAACAAATCAAATTTTTACCAAATGAGACAAGATCTGTGGGAGCCTTAGTAATGTCTTCTAAGTTAATTTGCATAATTCACCTGGTCTGCCTTCTTTTCCTTATTTCGCTGGGGAAGCAATTTTTTAATTGAAAATATGCATTTTTTGTCCATTTTTTTCGCGTAATTTAATCAATTGTATTGTTTTTAAATTTGGTTTTTACGATTTTAGTATTAATCATATTTATGGACTTGAAATCCTTTATTAAATATTTGTTATATTTAAAAATGAACAAAGAAAACTGCCATTTTTAAAAAGAAATATTCATTTTAACATTTTTAAAATATTTCAGGGAGCTCTGTGTTAAAACACTCCATACCTATTAAGATACTTCCATTCTCCACTTACCATAAAATTCTAAAACATTGCATGTTAAGAGGCGAAACTCAATGCCGTGTCTTGCCTTTGAAAATATTAAATATTTCATTTCCCCGAATGAGAATCGAACCCACAACCGCTCCGATTACCGTAATAGTTTTGGGCCTCAAAACTTATAAACAAAATATTAACTGGTAATTTTTCATCTAACAACCCTCAACATTTCTTAATTGGAAACTCCATTCCATCCACGATTAATACAATCCACATAAGTACAAATAAAAAGCTTTCAAAGTAAATAGTAGATATAATATAAGTTATAATCACGTAGTAACGTTCCTAACGTCCTTCACATTGAACTTTATGACGCCATAAATTCAGGGTTATTGAAGAGATGAGACCCCTTTAGCAAGTCATTTATCCATGTCCATAATGCAAGTGCCGATAACTACCCTGTTAATATTGTTCATGGGGTACGGCTGTCAAATATTGTAATATACATACATACAAGTAGGCATATACTAAAACTTGGATATTTTGGTAATTGGAAGATGGCTGATTATAAGATAATAGTGGGTTCGATTCTCATTTGGCAATTTAAATTCTTATTTCTAATCATATTTTTGTTTTTTAATTCCAAATTTTAAAAGAAAAGAAAACAAAACCTTTATAGTTTTTTTTTGTAGTCTCTGTTTGTTTGTTCGTCTGTCCGTCTGTCAAGATCATTAGTCGGCTAAGCGTGGCGTTTGGTTTTGTATTATAGGACGTAAGCTTTCTAAACAAACGGAAATTCGAGAATGAATTGTATTATTTAAAGCTCACGTTAAAAGTACGAGGACCCACCGGAGGGTGTGTATGACAAGGCTGATGACAGTGGACGAGGCAAGGTAGTATACAAAGTTCATAGCGTTTACCACCCAGTTAAAAAAAAAATACAAAAATTACATTTACATCTACAACCAACTGCGCCAAGCTTATACTAATTATCAATTCACAAAATCCCGATAGACCTAAAGAATTCTTAATTAGAAATTTTCATATTGTAAAATAATAAAATGTAACTGCTTTGAATATTATCTTTACCAATTTCTGGGCCTTTTGTTTGGTACACTGCTCTACAATGGCGCGGGTAACAGGTGTAACGTTGGAGGGACGGTTTATTAGCTCTTATCGAGCCTTTCTCTGAAACGATAAAAAGGATTTACGCCTACAAAAGTTTATGTATATATGTATTTATTTATATATTTTAAAAATGTCAGGGCGAAGTGTTTGTGATGTCTGCTTGAATATTTTATGTTTTAAGATGTGAGGTAATTGGGCTTAAAGCTTTCATTTTTTTTTAAATCGTGGCCCGGTGAACAGAATCTGACTATAAATTCGACGATTGTGGGTTCGATTATACTTCCGGCTAACCTAAAATTATGAAATTTGTCAGCTATCATCTACAGACGTAGAGGCCGGTCGTGGCGCAGCGGCACGAGATGTGACTGCAAAACCGACTGGTTGTGGGTTCGATCCCCACCCGAGGAGATGAAATATTTACTTAAATTTATATTTCCATTTCTTCGCTCTGGTGTCGAGGTTAAGCGCGGCGTTGAGTTCTGCCACTCAACACGCAATGCCTCCAGAATCCGGCAGAAAGTGGGGAACAGAGTGTCTTAACACTAGGTTCCCTCTGCCTACCCTGCTGTGTGCGGGATACAGCGTGAAGCTAATTTTATTTATTTAATTTTATATCATCTACAGATAGTACTAACTCAGGAAAAAAATTAAAACTGTATATTTGTGGTTAAATCCTAAAAAGGAAGCTAGCCTTAAGAGGAGGGCAAAATTTGTTATTCGAGCTCCTAGTTCAAGTGAAGTATCAGATGAAAGGACTATGGCTAATCTAAGCTTGAATTTCCGAAAAGCTCGATACCTCCAATTTTTGAACGGAACTCTCGGTAAGCGAACCAGACTCTCGTTTCTCCGGTTTTTTTATGTATTAGGACACTGCTCAAATTAGGACACTTCCATTTTCCTGTCCTTGAGACAATTAATAAATAGCGAAATTCAATGCTGCGTTTTGCCTTGTTAGCCTAGCAGGAATCGAATCCACTACCGTAGCGGTTACAGTCACATGCTACGCCACTGCGCCACAACGGCCTCACCTCTTAAAACAAATAATTAACTTAAATCTGTATTAAAATTTAATGTTCGATAAATCTTTAAAACACAAATCTAGTAAATGGATTCAGCAATTACAAAATCCTGTTATCGTCATACAAGTCATTAAGAATGCCTTAAAAATTAATTAAATCCGTGTAAATAGTTTAAGATTATTGATATTTGAAAATAACAAAATTTATCAATTGTTTGCGGTTACCGGATAATTTGTGTTGATTATATTTCACATATTATGTATCTATGTTAATTAAATTACCTTTGACATATTGAAGTGGTATTAATGATAATTTGTATGTAATCTTCAATTAACAAAGAATTAACCTGCCATTGGTGACGTTTACGTCTGTGGGACCGGGTCGATCGTAAAAATCGTATATCTTTTTGACCCGCCATTATTTCATCATTTGTCCCCCGCAATTATTTCTCTCCATAATAGCACCTGGAACACACGTTCCAGACTTTTGGCACTAATCTGGTCTGTGAGACCAGCGTCACCAATTACGTAAGTAAATTATCAGCTTCACGCTGTAACCCGCACACAGCAGGGTAAGCAGAGGGAACCTAGTGTTAAGACATTCCGTTCCCCACTTTCTGTCGAATTCTGGAGGCATTGCGTGTTGAGTGGCAGAACTCAACGCCGCGCCTCGTAACGCCGTAAGCGCGTCGTAGCGCCGTTACCTCGACACCAGAGCGGAGATATGGAAATATAAATTTAAGTAAATATTTCATCTCCTCGAGTGGGAATCGAACCCACAATCAGTCGGTTTTACAGTGACACCTCGTGCTACCTCGTGCTACTGCGCCATGACTGGCCTCGCGTAAGTAAATTTAAAGTTGAAATAGTATTTTTTTTGTATATTTGTAAAATTTGCAAAAGTACGTTTACTTTTCATTGTTATTTTACAGTAGTATTTACAAAATCTATTATTGAATATGTTATATAGCGTTCGGTGTCACAGGCGGGAAACTTATTTAATATTATAATATGTCCGTCTGGCAGCCGGCCGAGCGCCACAAAACGCTGAAAAGGAGAGATCGGGTGAACAGCGTCGGTGGGAAAAGAATTTCTTCTGTTCCCACACTTATTATTCCATCGTGGAGTAATTAAGTCGTAGGTTAAGTTAGATTAATTTAGGTTTAGATAGATTACTACTTTTCCAACATTGAAGGCAGTAGTGTTATATATACTTTAGTTTTAGATTAAATTAATGTATTTTAATTAATAATTTTATTAATATAACTTTAAGAAATAAAAATCGTATTTTCTTAACCCTCCAACTGCAGCCTACCTACATACCTTGACATATTATAAAATATGTAATATATCCTAATATTTTGCATCAGAATGTCTAACAAAAATGGATACTATCTTATGACGATTTGGCAGAAACATCATCGAATAGTGAAGGTGAAAGCAAATTAGAACTGCAATATCTCGTACCCAGATCAAAATTCGGAAAGCGAAAATGCTTTGAGTGACGATGAATGTACAGTTGACAACAAGTCTTCTTTTTATTCAAACAAGGTTTTTTTTTGCCGTGTGATCCCGGTCTAGAATAGGATCATCCTGGTACTGGTGGTGTCGTAAGAGGCGACTAAAGTACGTGTGGTAGAGTCACGTCACCAGTAATGGCAACACGTATGGGCTCCTCGACCGTATCTTTACCATCCCCGGCATTTAAAACCGGCGTGAAGTAGTGGTTTTATGCCACTGCGTTTCGCATCAGGTAATGCCGGGCTCCGGCGCCCAACCCACCTTAAAGGCCGGCAACGCACCTGTAGCTCATCTGGTGTTGTACGGGGTCGTGGGCGGCGGTAATCATTTACTATCAGGTGACCCGAACGCTCGTTTGCCTTTTCCATAAAAAAAAAAATCAAAAAAGGACAAATACTTATTTATACTTATTTATTTTTACTACTTATTTAATAAAATTTATAATATACTTATTTAATAAATTTTAATACTTATTTATTTTTATACGTTTTCTAAATAAGTATTTTTTTTCCTAAGTGTGGAATAACACTTTAAAAATGTTTAAAAAAAGGACAATTTTGCCAAATGTATCAAAAAACCCCATTATGGATATCCGGTCGGATATTAAGCCACAATATTCTAGAACAGTTACCATTAGTAAAATGTATTGAGTTTTATAAAAGAGAACGATAGATACATTTGAACTTGCCTACAGTGTTGAGACTATGACTTTCAGACATTTTGAAAAAATAGAACAACCAAATATTCTTGTCACAAAAGTAAGAATTATTTGTGCCTGGAGCACGTAGCGCCTTGTTGCAGTACTTGATTGATGGAACAAGAAGATAAGTTTTCAAGGAGGATTATGCTTTTCCGTGTGGATATATATTTTTGTTTATTTTTTAAGAGTTCTTAATGTCATAAGAATAATAAAGGCCGATTTTAGACATAAACGCTTAAGATTGTTATTATTTAAAAAAATATATAAGATAAATGAAAAAAAAAATGTGTTGATTTTTAGTAAAACTGTCACAAAAGATGTAAGTCAAATTTAAATCACTTAATTGCTTATTAATAATGCATGTGGATTAAAAATATAACAATTAAGAGTGTTTTTTTTATTTAATAATAATAAAACTATAGTTATTTAACCCATGCTGTTTTTAGGGTTTCGTACCTTAAAAGGTAATAACGGAACCCTTATAAGGCAATTTGTTGTCCAGCTGTAAATACTATTCATATTGAGATCACGTGGAGATGTCAAGGTGAAATTAATTCACTATCTACAGTTATTAAATTTGGCACAAAGTAAGAACTTACAATACAAACAAAGTAAAAAAAATCAAAAGTAAATATTTTATATACAGTTAATAGTTACTTAATATCTACATGTTATAGAAAAAAAAATCATTATAAAGTTATACTTGTAGTTCATTTTATACAAAATAAGCATACATGACCGCAAATTTAATTTGGTCTATTGTATAATTTATGCTAACTTTATAATAGATTAGTTGTGGTTCCCGTTATCCTGTAATCCTGAAAACGATACGGAACCCTCGTTGTTGTTGTTATTGTCCGGCATGCACTTAACCTATTTTACTCCCCAACGATTTAAACTAAAACTTAATCGAGTTTCTTTTCTTTTATTTTTTTTTTATTATAATAAGCTGTATAAAATTTATAGTCTTTATTCTAATTATTACTTATTCTCATTTTTTCTCTCCCATTGTCTTGTTACCAAAGCGGAGCTAAAATATTTTTTTGCCTCGAGTTGGAATCGAAACCACATTATGTCGCGTTTACAGTCAAAATCCGTGCTGCGCCACAACAGTGTCTACATACATACATACATAACGAAATAACATTAAATACACTAACCATAAAAAAAAGATCCAGGTTTTTATTTTACATAAATATAATTCCATTTTAAAGTAGACATTTAATACTTAAATATTGACTAAAGCTAGAATATATTTATAACCTTGTATGAATTCCAGGACAATCCCGGCCATTTCGCAACCCTAAGCACAACAGAAGGAACATTCAAAGGCACCACGAGGTCATACGAAGAAAACACATTACATATAAAATAAGCACAATTTGCACGTAGCACTGTGAGCAGGCGGCGGCGTTCCTACACGGCGAGGTAATTAAGCCATTAAGAAATAATTACAAGGATCTAAAACAATTTCAAAGTTCATGTATGAGAAATTACTTTTTCATTTTCATATGAAATTGTTGTATTTATTAAAATAAAAAAAAACGATTCGATGGTACTGAGTTCGATACATTTTGTGGGAATTAGTTTATTTAAATGATTTTTGTATATTTGCTTGGGTACAACATAGCACGTCCTTGTGTTCCACCATCCGTAATGAGATATTTAGGAATGAAATGAAATTAAGATATTAAATATAAGAAATGTATGAAATGAAAGATTTAGGTTATTTGGTTAGTGTTAAAACACTGTGTCTCCGTAATCGAATATCGAATTAGAAAAAGTCTCGGATAATTTCATATATATTTGGATATTTTGCCTGATTTATCTAACGCACTAGCGTTCAGTGTTACAATACTGTAGCTAAACCTTTATTAGACAACAAATATTACAAAATATTGATAACATTTTTTTGAAATAATTTTCTTGACAAATAATATCCCTAACCGATGTTGTCCGAAACTAACCGAAATCGATATAATATTATTTTTGTATCTGTATCCGAAATGTTACATGTGACGTGATGCTAAAAAAGTAAATGAATAGCAATAAAAGTAAATATTTGTTTGTAATAAGAAGTTTTTTTGCATAAAAAAAATTATAATTCGCTAACTTTAACTTTACAGTTAGCTTGTAATTAAAATTAAAATTTTTCTTAAGAGAAACTGGAGCACGTTTAAGTTAAATTGTTTTCTCCTGTGAGCTAGGAATATTAAAAATAACCCTAGTTTGATTTCGTATATTATTATGCTCAGATCGACTGCATGCGATGACTGCAGGTTCAAATGTTATTTTTTTTGTTTATCTTTTTTATTAGCTTTTATTTAATTTGCTGTGTTAGTGTATGTAAAATCTTGTAAAATCTATTTGATCCAGCTCCTTGAGTCCGATTGAGCTGTAATTTTGGATTCAGACTGCAGTTCTGATAACAATGAAATTATATATAATCCATATAGTTGTTAAATCTAAATGGCCGCCGCAACAAAATGGCGGATTACAATTTTTTTCATAATAATATGGGTATGTAGAACATAGGAAAAAACGGAGAGTTTAAACTAAATAAATTCTCTTTGTCTCTCTCTTGCGTGATACAAGTCTTTGCAATTATCCATACACGGTTACATTAATAAATGCCCATAACAATATGATAATATGACTATTTCTATAAATTGTCATATACATACTTATATCTTTCATGTACAAACATCGATCAGTTACAATTTTATTATATATGACTATAGGTTCAAATGTCACTTTTGTTTATTTACATACAAGTACAATAAAATATATATGCATAAAATAATCAATGTACTGATAAGATATTGCTATATGTAAATATTCATTAGACTTTGCCAACTGTACACGTCTATATGACATGTAAATCGAACCTATAAAGGTATAGCTTTTGAAAATGAGTGTCATTGAATAATTATATTTTACAAAAAAAAAAATATTTATCCATCTCGTATCTTCCATCTCTACTGAACATACTTCCCAAATATACCATTTCTTTCACTTGTTCTAATATCTTACCATTTACACTGATCTTGCATTCCGTCCTTTCTTTATCTCTTTCAAAACTCAGAACCTTTCTCTTATTCGCATTGAGACTTAGACCATTATTTTCACACCCTTCTTTCAGAGTGGTGACCAATGCCTGCAACTCGCATTCTGATGATACAATAAGCACTGCATCGTCTGCATACAGCAGGCAATTCACATTCAAGTCACCTACTTTCACTCCCATAGAACATTGTTTCACTCCTTGGAGTTCATAAATGAGGAAAGGCGTATTGCTGCCGGTAACAGGATTAACAGAGCCTTAGTTACTTCGATGATAGGTCAAAACGTTAGCACAGCTGCGCATTAGGCCGACAACATGTTAGGCGTTACACAATGCAGTGTCGATACCGACGCTGTTATACGGCAAAGAAACGTAGGTAATACAGAAGAAGAATGAAAGAAAGATGAATGTCGTGGAGATGCAATCTATACGAATCTGATCGAAATCGCAATGAAGAGATTACACGGAATGGCATGGATGGCGAGGATGTCACGGTGAGAATGAAGAAGAACGTTTTCAGCTGGTTTTGGCACGTCGAACGAATGAGTGATGAAAGAATGACAAAATAGTGAGTGGTAAGAGATATACCAGGAGACTTCGTTCGACCTTGATGACAGTGGACGAGGCGGAAAAGGTATGTACAGACCGTAGCATTTGGCGCTCCGTTCTCTCAGACTACCCAGCTAGGGATAAAGCGTGAAGCTAAGGAAGTAAGTATAAATATTTACACAATTTAAAATTACAAATATCAGCTTCACGCTATCCCGCGCACAGCAGGGTAGGCAGAGGGAGCCTAGTGTTAAGACACTCCGTTTCCCACTTTCCACCAAGTTCTGGAGGCATTGCATGTTGAGTGGCGGAACTCAAGGAAATGAAAATATAAATTTAAGTAAATATTTCATCTCCTCGAGTGGGGATGGAACCCATAACTAGTCGATTTTACAGTCACACTTTGTCACAGTCGTGGCGTAGGGGCACCTACGCCACAACTGGCAACATTTAATAGAACAAATTTAAGTTTATCTTAAAAAACTAGATAAAAATCGTAATTTCCCTTGTCGGCATTCTCGGTGGAGCACTTGGAAAAATTTTATTTCGTAAGCACTTGTGATAATTCCCCATTTCAGTTTGTAATGTGTGAGCAGGATTATTTTTCCTACTTTTGCTTTTTTACATATTTTTTTATTTAATATAGTGTTGTTCTATTTCTACTCGAGGAAATTAAATATTTAATATTTTATTATTATTTATTACTAGAGGGCGCGCGCGGCTTCGCCCGCTTATTAGGAGGAAATCCAAAAAAAACCATGAAACACGTGTTCAATAAAATATTTTTAACAGTCTGAATTTAAATTTTTATAAAAATCAGTGGCAATTTAAAGATTTTTCCATATACACTTTCAACCCCTTATTTGAACCCTTAGGGGGTGAATTCTTAAAAACCATGAAACACGTATTCAATGAAATATTTTTAAGAGTCTGAATTTCATATTTTATTAAAAACGGTGCAGATAAAAAAAATATCCATACAAACTTTCAACCCCTGTTTCATCTCTTTAAGGTTAAAATTTTTCAAATTCCCTTCTTAGTGGATGTCCAGAATATGAAAATAAACATCTGCCCAAACTTCACGTTTCTACCATCAGCGGTTACGGCACTGCGTGCGTCTTACCTCAGTCAGTCAGCACAAGTCCTTTTATATATATAGATAGATTATTTCTTCGCTCTGGTGTCAAGACAAAAATGTGGCTTTGAGTCCCTCCAAAAATCATGGTATAAAAAAATTACATTATTAGCACGGTGTTACATTACGCCAATCTGTTGAGTGGCACAATCACCTATGTTCTATGTTCCCTCTGCCTATCTTGCTATGTGTGGGATACATGCTGAAGCTAAAAATAAACAAATAAGGAATTCCTTAATACAATTGTGCTCTAAAATATATATTTACGAAACTAAACTTTTACTTTGTTGTAAAAGCTAGTCGCGAGATTTAACTACTCGTGTTTATTTAGTATTAGTCCAAGTTATTATTTCATTTACATGTTTATCTGCGCAAGTAAATCTTACTACAAACTTTAACATCATATAAATTATGTAATTACACTATAAATTGATATTTAAAGTTTCAAAGAAAAAGTTTATCTTATATTTAAATTAAAACTTGTTTTTTTTTAAATTATATTTCTTTTTTAAATTTATTCTTAGCAAGCCCTAATATTTGACACCCATATAGTATCAACGTATTGAAATAACTTAGTCAGCCATCTTGGGTGTTCCGCCATATTGGATTTAGAATGACGACACACAAATACAACACATTGTAGTCGAAATTAAACGTATATAGAAAATAGGACGGGAAATTCAGCTCAATCGGGAGAATATCTGTTTCAAAATGTGATTGCCATATTTCACCCGAAAGAACTTACAATGTATGTACATTGCGAATTAAATAAAAGCTTGTAAAATATGAAGAAAATACAGCCTATTTTTTACAATAAAAATGTCAACGAAACATAAATCTCTTTCTCTACATACATTTCCATCTCTATCATACATGCATTAAAAAAATATAAACATAACTATTATTTTTTGTGTGCCCTCTATATTTCACATATAATAGTATAGGTAGGCCAGTCTGGTGGAAGCCAGTCGTGGTGGAGGAGCACAAAGTGTGCACTGTAAAACCGGCTGATTGTGGGTTCGATCCCCACTCGAGGAGATGAAACATTTACTTACATTTATATTTCTATTTCTTCGCTCTTGTGTTGAGGACAAGCGCGGCGTTGAGTTCTGCCACTCAAGACGCAATGCCTCCAGAATTCGGCAGCAAGTGGGGAACGGAGTACCTTAACACTAGGTACCCTCTGCCTACCCTGCAGTGTGCGTGAAGCTGATTTATTTATTTATTTTTTAGAATAGGTAATCAATACAAATCGAACCTACAACCGTAGTGCTTACAGTCAAACAGCCTCAAACTACCTAACAAACTAAAACATAATATTCACAAAGCAAGCACTAAATTAGTTCAATAAAGAGACAAACTTAGGTGATTTGGCTTAACCTCTGTAAGCAGTAGGTACCACAGCGTACATCGCTCCCGCGAGCTCTCTGAGATATTGCTCCCCAGATCACGTTGAAGATGACCGCCTCGCTAACTTTAGTATTATATATTGGTAAATGTATGGAAAAACATATTTGTTTGTATTTATGTAAATAGTAAAATAGTTTGTGAAACGCAAACAAAAACGTTAGAATAATTATGTTAGACAGTAAAAAGCATATCGATAATTTTTTACTATTGACGTATTTGTACTTTTTTTAAACTGTACGGAAATAAAAGTCTTAAATAATCTGTGATCTGTGATGTGTCTTATGAATATTTTCATTTCTTCGCTCTGGCACCAAGGCAAAAATCCGGCGTTGAGTTCCAACACTTAACAAGCTTAATGTTTCAAAGAAATCGGCAGAAAATAGGGAACGGAGCGTATTAACATTAGGTTTCTTCTACCTACCCTGCCAAATGCGGGATACAGCGTTGTTTTTTTTTAAATATCCTATTGTGACTTTGTAGAAACTTTGATTGCATATCATAAAAAGCTGTTTATAAAAAAAAAACAATTACGTCATATAAAAGTTTCAAGGTTTTAAATAATGATCACTTGCTTTTGTGTTTGCTTAAGCCATAAAAAGGTTAGGTAAATGTAAGGTCTTGAATGGTGATATCATAAAATATCTGAAATTATTTTTTTCTAGATCACTTTAAAAAAATTTTGACGTTGAAAAGAATCTATTTGAATTTAGTCGACCTTGATATATTTTAAATTTTAGTATCGCTGCAACTGTAACATGTTTACCGTATATATTTTTATGTTATATACGATATACATTTAATTTCTTTTCTATTTATACGATTGTAAAACAAAAACTTATATTTTATAATAAATTTTTACATTTCCGTTCACCACTTTCCGTCAAATTCTGGAGGCATTGTTGTTGTTCAATTACATATTACTCAAATGTTACTCAGTTATATTAAAATAAATAAATCAAATCAGCTTCAGCCTGTATCCCGCACACAGCAGGGTAGGCAGAGGGAACTCAGTGTTAAGACACTCCGTTCCCCACTTTCTGCCGAATTCTGGAGGCATTGCGTGTTGAGTGGCAGAACTCAACGCCGCGCTTAGCCTCGACACCAGAGCGAAGAAATGGAAATATAAATTTAAGTAAATATTTCACCTCCTCGAGCGGGAATCGAACCCACAACCAGTCGATTTTACAGTCAAACTTCGTGCCGCTGCGCCACGACTGGCCTTATATTAAAATAATGTTTATACTTTAATCAAATTATATTTATTTCAACTAAAATTCCGAATAACTTACCAATACCGTAAATTATCGAAAGACCGCTCATAATATAATTATAATCGCTATTAACTATTTCGTTGCTGTTCCAAAAGGAATAAGTCCCTACGGAGCGTTACAGGCGGTCAGAACGTACAAACAATTAATATTATTAAACCAGGGTTAAATGAACTTTACTCTCTGGCGGTTAAATTCGTCTTAGTTAAAGCAACTAACCTTTGCATTATGATATTTGAATATAAATTAAATTTTGAAATATCTTCACTACTATAGTAAATTTAGCAAAAGTTAATTTTCTATTTGATACTATATGATAGATATAACACAGTGTATTTCAGAAAAAAAGACCCTGTGACGAAAAAAATATTGTTTTGGCATAGTATAGTATTGTTTATATTTATTCTGATATTAAAGAGTATGTTATTTTTACACAAAATGTGCTATTGAAATTGAAATTATACCATAAATATAAGAAATATTCAACTTTCAGCATATAGAGCAAAGTATTCCTTTACGTCACAAAATATAAAAAATATTGAAAATAAAAAATAAACAGGTAATAAAACAAAATTAGCTCCTATTATTTACCAGATGTGCTTAAAGATTTTCCTAAAATAATCTTTTACGATGAGGTAAGATTTGTAGAGAAAAAACGACTGAACTGAAGAATATTTAAGAAAAAGAATTATTATTAAAATTTATGTTATACAGGCTGGAAGCGTTTCTGCTCCTTTTACGGGAACATCGTATAGAGTAAAATATTTCAAACAAATACCTAAAGAAATTGACCAAGATACCTCTACAGACTAGACGTAGGATTGTTTTTTCATTTCACGATGTTTATCCATACCTGTATTTCGTGTGACGCAGTTACGCATAAATAGCAATAACGTAAACATATACTACTACAAAAATACAACTAAGCGTTGCCGATCTGCCGCTTTTCATTCTCCAAACACATAATAGAACGAGAAAGAAATATCTCTCGTTCTAGTTTACTACGACTCGATTTTTTGAATGAGGCATGTGCGACGCGGCGAAAAATCTCTTTTGTTTTAATTGTATTGGGTTCTTATAGAGTAGTTCAAACTGTAGTTTCATTAAAAGTGGTGATGACAAAAACACTCTGTATATCACACTTATTGTAAGGTAAATTTACTTTATTTGTAGGTCAAAATTTTAAATTATTTAATTGTAACTGTTCTTTGTAAAAAATAGTTTGTTTATTTTCTTTTTTTAATGGCCTGATTATGCGATGACAGGTGCGAATAATCTGCCAATGTCACGTATAGTAGAAAAAAAAACACGAATGATATGAAGCAGTAAATATTGAAGAATATTGTGAACTGACAAAGATATGGTGGTGGATGGAATGGTTCAAACATTATAACAAGCAGTTCACTTTCCCAAATACTTCTCTTATATAGTTATATAAATTTATATTAAAATATAATTTTATTATTTTTTCTTTTTATTTTTTACATATTTTTATAATAATATTTATTCTATATAATGTATCCTTCTCAACAAGTAAATATTATAGTGTCTTCATGTATATTAACACGCAGAGCATGCTCCTCATTATATCGATCTTCTCACATCCTTTGACTCCGGCTTTGTCGATTGTATACTGATATCCTGGTTAAAACCAACCCTTTCATCAACTTAACCCCTTAAATCGACAGCAGTGAGCGAGGTGGTGATGGCGTCGGTATTTAAATTCCTTACCACATTTCAGCCAGTGTCGTTTTTTGCTTCCCTCCACAACGTAACGGTTCTCTCGAATATCTTTTTGTAGAAAACCGCCCAAGTGTTGGTGGTTAAATATAAAGAAATAATAATATGCTCTGCTGACATTTTTAATTTTATTATAGTCTTTTTATAAAATAACAATTTATATTCTGTGACAGAAATCGAAAAGATCTCAATTCTGAGCAAAATACAAAAAAAAATACTTTTTCGTATGAACAGTTTAAATTGGCATTTTTCAACATTTCATATATTCAACTTTGCTCTGCTGGCATTTTTACATGAGTTCTAGTTTTGTAATAGGCTTTTTACAATAGAACTGTTTATATACCATTAGAAATTGAAGAATTCCCGATTCTGAACATGATATGAAAAAAATATAAGTACTTTTTCGTATGAAGAATTTAAATTGTAATTTTTCAACATTCCATATCTGCGCGTCTATGCTGCGCTGGCAGTTTTTTGTGACTGCTAGTCTTTTTACAGAATCAGTATCATAAATTTATTTATATTCTGCTGAAAACTATAGAGTTCAAATATTTATACGTTTTCTTAAAAAGTATTTTTCTTTCCTAAGTGTGGAATAACTCTTTAGAAAATGTAAAAAAAATATATATTTACCATTTGTGACATATTTTTCAACAAAACGAATTTTCAACTATGGTCTGCTGGCATTTTTACATAAGTTTTAGTTTTATATTTTATAATAGAACTGTAAATATTTTGTAATAAATCAGAGAGTTCTCGGGTCTGAGCATAGTTATATTTATTTTTAGAACTACTTTACGATTCTAGCAACGAATGTTCGAACGAAACGAACGTTCTTTTTTCTCTAAAATTTTTTTTACGTGAAATTAACAGAACTATTGTTGAAAAAGATCAGGAACTATTTTACTCATCCTCATGTATGCAGAACTTGCCCTGATTTCTATTTACAAAAATATGATCTGCCGAGGAAAATAATTCTTCTTGTTCAAATGTTAATGTTTTTCAAATAACTTTTTTGGTGGTGAAAAACAAGAGGAATTATTTTCATTTGTTTATTGTGTTCATTGTGTTTACTGCGCTTTGCACCAAAATAAACCGCAGAATAACCGCAGTTAATTTATAATGTTTCGAAAATAGGATAAAAAGTGGGGAACGCAGGGCACTAACACTAGAGTCCCTCTGCCTACCCTGCTGTATATTAGGTATAGCATAAAAATTAAATAAAAGGATAAAAACAAGCAACGTATAAATAAATGGACTCAATAATATCAAGAAGAAAGGATAATGATTTTACATTTTCAGTTGAATATTTCAGAGCAAAATAGATGCTTATTTGCGAAGACCGAGTGCACTAAAAATAAAATGCTTGAAGTTGTGGCTAGGAGTGCATCTCTCTGTAAGTTAAAATTAATGTGTTTCAGAAAAGTAATGTATATCGACGAAATTTGGCATTTTTTTTCAAACCTTCTGTACGTGATACTTTGAAAGTACTGTTTATTAATTATGAATTCTGGACATTTTAGTATTCGTATGAAAATACCTATTTTATTATTTTTTTGCAATATGCAATATTAACAATGTAGTTAGTTAGGCGTAGTTGATTAGAAATATTAGTGTGGAGGAGTGATTTATCAACATATTGCCTACCACGGAAAATATAATAGATTTTTTTTAGCTTCACACGTTATCAGGAAGCAGGGTAGGCAGAGTGAACCTAGT
The DNA here is from genome assembly GCA_018249695.1 of Heliconius erato demophoon. Lineage (NCBI taxonomy): Eukaryota > Metazoa > Arthropoda > Insecta > Lepidoptera > Nymphalidae > Heliconius > Heliconius erato. The sequence continues at coordinate 2,012 of DWQW01004294.1, read as the reverse complement.
GTCAAGAACCAGTCGTTCTGTTACCCGGTTTCAGCCAAAATTCGTGGCATTGCCCGTTGAGTGGCGGAGTTCAACGTCGCATTTTTTTTACAAGAACGTAAAAGTGAAATAAATCAATCCACTGTGCTTGCCTCGATCCCACATCTATCACTCTTATAGTCAGACACTGCACCACTGCGTCACGTTAGCCTTGTTGCTAATAATATAAAATATGTAAACCAAAGAGCTGGTATAATTTAACATAAAATATTTTAATTAAAACACCACCCTGTGTTATTTGTAAGTGCATACCATTTGAACTCAACATGAAAAATTGCATGTGATTTTAGTAAAATGCAAGTCTGGAGTTGAAAATTGTAAAATAATGCAAAATTTTATTTATTTTACAATTTATCTTAAATGTTGCACGGAAAATATTTAAATGTTTTAAATTCACTTCATATGCTATTTGATATCAATCCATCCTTTGAAACAAAAAGTTGGTAATCATTTGAGTCATACATAAATGAATTAATAGAAAATAAAAAATATGATAAGGCCAGTTGTGGCGCAGACACAACAAAACGCGAATGGCTGTGGGTTCGGTTCACACTCAAAGAAATTAAATATATATTATATTTTCATTTCTTCGCTCAGGTGCCCAGGCAAAGCACGGCGTTGAGTCCCGCCTCTCCATACGCAATGGCCTCCAGAATTCTACGAAAAATGGGGGATCTTTACATTAGGTTCCCTCTTTCAACCCTGATATGTCCGGGATACAGCTTGAAGCTAAAAAAGACATATTCTCCTGATAAAATAACATATACTCCTAATTTAATATATTGTTACACTGTACATTAAACAAGTTCCTAATTTCTGCTCTCATTTACACATTAACGCGTAATGGCTTTAAGATACTGCCTTCTATTTAATCTGATATTAAAAACAGCATAATTTATTTTGATATGTAATTAGGCAAGTTGCTCGCTTAAGCCTAAAAGCCCTAAAACGACCCTTGTATTTTAAAACAACACACTCAGGTAAATATATAAAGCTAAAATTCACAAGTACATGTATAAAGCTAAAATTGTTACAATTACAATAGTAGTAGCGAGTTCGAATCATTCGAGAAATTACTATATGTCAATTTGTTTTCATTTTTCCAATGTTTTTAGTGAAACACTATTCGATTTTTGAGGCCGTCGTGGCCTGCTATAGTTGTGGGTTCGGTCCCTACTCGGAGAATTAAATATTTTCATTTCCTCGCTTTGGTGTACAAGATAAAGCGCGGCGTTGAGCTCTGCGTTTTAAGATAATGCCTAAACAACTTGGAAAGTGGGGAACGGCAGAATCGTAATCAAAACCTAATTGCTTAAAATGATTTTAAGCTTCCCTCTGTCAACTCTACTATGTGCAGGGTACTGCGTAAAGCAAACAAAAATTTCTAATATACAGAAATGGAACAACAACGTAAAATACTTATTTTGTGTTGTTAAAGCTGCAAATTCTAAAAGTAAATATTCCTCTAAAAAGAAATCTACGATACATCAAGAAAACCACCCCACCGACGATAAAAGGCAAGGTAGTAAATACCACAACTAGATTAGATCATAAGACAGAAGGTCCCCGGTGAGACCAAGCCGTGATTGACGTGGGCCTGACAACGGAAGCTGGAGGCCGGGTACTGACGAAATATTATGAAAATTTAAGTACGCTTCCAGGAATAATAATGAGTATCATCTCTGGTTGCCATATCCAAATATTATATATATCAATGATTACATTTTTTTTTGTTTTAAGCGATTATTAATTATTAATAATATATTATCCGTATAATATATTATTACACAACAGTATACAGGTCAGAATATAATGTTACTTATGTAATACAACAGAAATGATATGGAATACAGATCATTGATGCATTCTTACTTTGAGAAGTTTTGCATTCATAAAGCAAGTATTTATTCAGTATCACGTTTGTATTATAAAGGCTCAAGTGGCTTGAGTCAAGCGTGCTTAATATGTATTCA
>DWQW01004293.1:0-20204 GCA_018249695.1 Heliconius erato demophoon | reverse complement strand
GACACCAGAGCGAAGAAATGGAAATATAAATTTAAGTAAATATTTCATCTCCTCGAGTGGGAATCGAACCCACAACCAGTCGGTTTTGCAGTCACACCTCGTGCCGCTGCGCCACGACCGGCCTCAGAAATATATTAAACATAAATATTTATATAAACCAAAAAAAAAATGAAATAAGAATCTTGAAATGATTTATAACGAGTCATGCCCATTATGAACATCGGGTGGGCGGTGCGCGTAGCTTCCATCATGATTAATCGCGATCGAATCTGCACTTGTATGCTGTTGTTGAGCACGATAGATAGATAGATATACGATTTGACGTTTGATTACTAGTGAAAGTAAATATTGAAATAACTTTATTTTATTTTAAAAAGAACTTTTTATACATATGTTTGTAGATATTCGAGGCCATTACAAGCGTGCGACTATAAAGCTGCAAGTTGTGGGTTCGATTCTCACTCGAGGAAATTAACAATTAGATATTTTAATTTCTTCGCTCTGGTAACGAGGCAAAGCTGGCATCGAGTTCCGTCACTTAATAATGCAATGCCTAAATAATTCACTTAAAAGTAGGGAGCGTAGTGTCTTAAAACTAGACCCCCTCTACCTACCCTGCTACTTGCTGAAACTTGAGAATATATTACATTATTAATAAATCAGTTTCACGCTGTATCCCGCAAATAGCAGGGTACCTAGTGTTAAGACACTCCGTTCTACTTTCTGCCGAATTCTGGAGGCATTGCGTGTTGAATGGCAGAACTCAATGCCGCGCTTTACCTCAATACCAGACCGAAGAAATGGATATTACATTAAAGTATCAGATTTTCTCCTTATATTCTCATCTATGAGTATGTTTGATACTATTTTAAATTTAATTCATAATGCAAAATATTTTACAGTTATCTTTAAACAATAGATATAGCTACCGTAGTGATTTTGATTTCGTAATTATTTCACTGATAATGTCTATCTCGTTGTCATGATTTCTCACGCACATTAATAGCGCACGAATTACGGCATCTTCAGTAAAACACATTTTGTAAGTTCGTTAACATCTACTATAAACTTCTCTATAGTGAAAGGGTAAACTTCTCTATCTTGTTTGCTTCTGTACGTCTTCCCTGATTTTTAGTTTATTAGGATATATATAATTGTTTTTTTTTTAACTTCTACTTTTCGTCCCCATTTTCTGCTCAATTTTGGAAATATTGTAAATTTAGTGCAGGAATTCAACGCCGCGCTGTGCCTGCCTGAGTAGGGAAATAAAAGAAATAATTAATCACCGATAGATAGATAGATAGATACATTTCCTTTACTTATTCGATTTTTCACTTTTAAAACGAATTTCTTTTAAGACTATTCAAATGCCTGGTACGTACACACACACAAAAGTACGTACATCACGGGATCAAGTTCCAAATTCATATACATTAGTATCGATTTCATAATAAATAAAATAACATTCTTTATTTACACCTTATAATATGTTAAGATGACATAAAACACTTTCTACGCCCCGAAGAAATCCCTAACCAATTTATCAAGTGTCAGTGCTATCGGTACCTAGGACCTTAAGCCACGTGTTAAGTACTGACAGCAACAAGCAGCACCTCTGCATTCCAAGCCACGCCACAAGATAAACACGCGAACTCATTGTATAAAATAAATAAGTTCTATACAATGCGAAAACGGGCTCTAAATAATTCTTTAGTTATTCTGAACTTGCTGTGTGGTTTTGTATGTTACAGTACGGTCAATAAGTCGTGGCCGCTCTCAAGTTAGGTGATATGAACTTATTCGCATTGCGCAGCGAGAAGATAATATACAAAAGTAAGAAGAATCGTAACATCCAATCTGTAAATCCTCTACAGTTAACTTCAGAGCGGCCACGATTAGTTGACCGTACTACAGTTAATAAATTCTTACATAAAAAAAGAGTCCCTCGGGCGTCCCTTTATCCAAGTGATTTGTATTTGTATTGCAATAACTAAAATAAAAGTTTTTTTTTATTTGTATGGAGATTTTATAAAACTTGTTATAAAATAGCAGGATATATCGAATAAAGTATTACTAGGTACTTGAAAAACCCAACCTAGTTTTTATATATAATTGGGTCAGACGCAACCTGCCTCATTCGGTAACGGTGTACCGTTATCTTTTGACTCATTGGGACGCTAACGTGTGACTTTTGTAGGGATTAACCAAAATGAATTGCACTATCCGCATTGATATATTAGTTAGTTACTTAATTTATTGGAGAAGTTACAAATTATTTATCATATCAACATGTTTAAATATAAAAAGAAAAAAAAATAGGGCGGTGGGCGGCCTTCACAGGTGTTCTTTTCCAGGCAACCCCTTAAATAAAAAGATTTTAAATTAAAAAACCAGCTTCACGCTGTATCCCGCACACAGCAGGGTAGGCACAGGGAACCTAATATGAAGACACTTCGTTCCCCACTTTCTGCCGAATTCTGGAGGCATTGCGTGTTGAGTGACACAACTCAACGCCGCGCTTTTCCTCGACACCAGAGCGAACCAGAGCGCTGCGCCACGACTGGCCCCATAAAAAAGATTTTAATTACTAATATTCACTTAAATTAAATAAATTTAATTATAAAATATTACCATCATTTTATATGGCTATTAAACAATAAGCGTCAAGTAAATTGACCATAAGCGGTTTTATCTCGATGCACTTTGATCTCGGAAAATATCAAACGCGTTGTGTTGGTTAGAAATGTATGAATGCAATCTCTATATAGAGTCAATGGAGTGTCTTCTTTGTATAACATAAAGAATTTACACGGCTGACATACATTAGAATATTTATTACAACTAACTTTAGTATTAGTATTAGAGGCCAGTCATGGCGCAGGGGCACAAAGTGTGACTGTGAAATCGACTGGTTGTGGGTTCGATCCCCATTCGAGGAGTTGTTTATTTAAAATTGATATTTCCATTTCTTCGCTCTGGTGTAGCGGAGGCGTTGAATTTCGCCACTCAACAAACGCAATGCCTCCAGAATTCGGCGGAAAGTGGGGAACGGAGTGTCTTAACAATAGGTACCCTGCTGTGTGCGGGATATAGCGTGATTTGTTTTTTTTTTTAATTTTTTTAGTAATAATACTTATAGGACGCCATTATGGATAGAATCTTTTTATAGTTGACACCGATTATTTTTGTGAATTGATATTTACAATTTGGTATCGTAAAAGTAATTAATCGATTAATGGAAAAAGTAAAATATATTATTTTCATAGTTTTTTATTTTACTTTTGTCCAAAAGACAAATTGTTTGCAAAAAGTCAATTTTTATGTTTTGCTAATTGCTTCTTAGTGATAGAATCAGGATATCTAAATTTCACGACATTCAGAAAATTAAGAAATCCATTTTCATCAATACTTGTTAATATTTTATCAAAAGCCAATAAAAGATTAGATTTTATTTTTGTATTAGAGTATAAAATATAAAATTTAAAAGCAATCATAGCAAATGATATTTAAGGATATATTTATAATCTCATCAACGGAATGGCCGTGACCGCTACCGTTCGGTGTGCCACTGACCGCCGCCAGCCGACACACTACCATTGTGCGCACCCGCGACTGACGGTCACGGTCTGTAATTGGGGAGTGATTTATCAATATAATATAAGCCTATATGTATTTTTTTTAATTTATTACAATAAAAAGTTAAGAGAGGTCAAGGTTTTATTCAAATGTTGTTATAAATTCTCCTTCTTCATTTATAATATATATATATTGTAATCTATTAGAATATAAAAAGATTGCGTTATAATATAGAAAAAATAGCGAAGGTATAGATAAAAAAAGATATAATAGAAATGCTAGTCTCTAATTTTAGACAATTTAATCGAAAATAAACGCTCATTGTAAGTTCTATAACAAAAGAATTCGATGAGATGCTAATTGTAGGTAGATTTGACCTTTTAGCTTGTACAATTTAGCTTTGAAATATCATGTATTTATTAAAACAGAAATTTATTTATTATAATTATAAGTATTACCTTAAGTTATGATTGAGGCCGGTCGTGGCGCAGAAAGTGGGGAATGGAGTGTCTTAACACAAGGTTCCCTCTGCCTACCCTGCTGTGTGCGGGATACAGCGTGAAGCTAAAGTTACGATTGAGGTTACGTGGTGCAAGTAAGCTATAGGCGCGATAACTTGTGGGTTCGGTTTCCACTCGAGGAAATAAAATATCTTCATTTCCTCGTTCTGGTAACTAGTCAAAGCGCGGAGTTCAGTTCTGCCACTCAACACGCAATGTCTCAGCGGAAAGTGGGAAATGGAAGTGTCTTAAAAACACAGAGTGTCTTTAAACTAGCCTGCTATTTGCGGGATATAGAGAGAAAGCTTTGGCTTTACTCTATAAATAATAATAATTAAAAAAAATCTTTACGTATAATTTTTACAGTTTACAAAAAGGTTATCACTGATTCGTAACGCAAAAACATCTTTAGTAACATTTACTAAATAACTTCGAAGTTGGTTTTACCGTTAAATTGGGTAATTTGAAAGCGCACCTACACGGTGGTTGCATATACGTTACGGCGTTTCTGTGTTTGTAAGGAACGTCGTGACATAACTGTGAAATTGTAATTATTATTTAACTTTACTTAGATTATTTAGTAGAAACAAATGACATTTCTTCAAATTGACTTCCCGTTGTACAAAGAATATTTAGCTTGGATTCCATAGAGTTCAAGACAAAGATTTGCTGGAATAAAAATAGAGTAGACTCTATTTCTAGATACGTCGTAGATTGAGGCCGTCGTGCAGGGGCACAAGGATGTGACTGTAACCCGACGGTTGTGGGTTCGAACTCTACTTGAGGGAATGAATTATTGTTTATTAATATTATATTTTTTTCGCTTTGATACCAACTCAAAAGTTGGGTTCTGCCGCTCAACACAAAATGCCGGTACATCGACAAAATCAACGGAAAGTGAGGAAAGGAGTGTCTTAACACTAGGTTTCCTCCGCTACCGCTACTGCTGTGTGCGATTTTTTTTCTATATAAATTTGTATTTATGCCCTTGTTAAATACAATATTAGTAACCGAATCCATTACAGTTCCTGAGATCTAGCACCTCTCAACATTAAACGATTTAAAAATACTTTTTACACATACCTAACACTTTTATGGTGTTTCCATTAAAGATTGTGCACTATATAACTGTTACCATCACCATATGTGTATTATGCGAGACAAGTCATAGTCTTTAATTGCACTTTAATATTACGACGGTGACACGCCCTAGTTCATTCTTACCTTAACGGTATGTGAATCTGCTATAGTCGTTTATTTCGTAATATATGTTAGGTACTTGGTTCCGCGTTGTTTACATTCTGATAACTATGTTATATTGTCTAAACGTCACATTAGAGATTAATTTATTATATTTTACTTCTAAGTTGAATTAAGAATTTATTAATTAGTAAGAAATGTATTTTTTTTAAATTTTAAATTTAATGTGGCATTCATTGTTATCAGCACAAAATGAACAAAAGAATTAAAATTTTCTGAGAATTTTTATCTTTTAGATTATGAAACAACAAGAAAAACGATTTAAGCATATTCTGAAAGTACCTGTACGTAATATCTTTTTTAGAAATAAATTCTGTTATATATTTAGGGAGACTAGTAAGTCTACATTTTTGAATGTACAAAACAAAGAAAATAGATTGTATATGATTTGGATCAAAGGTTCCAAATGGGAGGATATTGCGGTTAAGACGGTGATACGTTTTAAGATTGTGAAAAGTAACTGTTTTTTATACTCATCCTTACATTACAATAGTAGGGTAAAGATAAGATAAGATAGAATTAGATAAAATAGAATAAAGGAAAATATTATTATTTAATTATCATTATGACATTTAAGGAAATATATTTTTCAGTGTTTTAAACATCGAACTTCTACACACACATATTTTTATTCTATAAAAGTTATATTTAGTTAAAATTGTTTTTTTACTACAACTTTACCAATAAAAACCTATAGGCAGTGGATACATATTTTATTTAAGAAATTATTTTAAAAATAACGGTGGTTTTATAGTCAATTAAACATTTTACGACAATACTGTTAAAGATACCCTTAATAACGCGGATTAAAAGAGATTACGTTGCACTTTATGAAAGTGCTTGCATTCTACTTACGTGTTTATTATCAGTTTATTGAATGTGTTAAGCCGCGCAGACAGGCGCAGCGTTAGTAGTGGCTGGTTGGTCTGCGCCCTCCCCATAATTGTCCTGTGCCCATCCCAGAATTTTTTGTAATAAAAAATTGCCTTCAAAACTTAAAAAAAAATGGGTACAAGCGTATTACTGTAAACGCGAATGATTGTGGGTTCGATCCCCGCTCGAGGGAATGAAATATTTAATATTTTCAATGTTTCGCTCTTAAGTCGAAGTAAAGCGCGGCGTTAAGTTCCGTCACTCAACACGCTATGCCTCCAGAATTAAACGGAAAGTAGGCAGAGGAGTGTCTTAACACTAAGCTTGTTGTGCCTTACTACATTCGGGATAAAGCGTGAAAATAAAAAAGAATGCTATTATTCTTGATATAGATGAAGGTCAAGATACACAACCAACAAGGAAAGCGGTGACACAAATTTTCATTATTTTTTTGCATTGCAATATCGCTTTCACTATTCTTTTTGTGAGCTGTCCAATGATCATCCGGAAACGTGAAAGTAAGGCGATTGTCGTATTCTTTACATCGAGTACAGCTGGAATCTTTCTTTATACATGTTAAATGAATCGAAAAGTTTTCGATTGGTTTTATAATGTTCTGCGAGAATGGGCGTATGTAGCGATGTTTTCTGGGCTTTAGCTTTGAACAGATATGTATGTTAGTCTAAATGATAGTTTTTTTTTTAATTTCACGCTCTTTAACAGAGAAAGCAGAGAGTCTTAAGTATTAAGACGCGTCAGTCTCCATTTTCCGACGAATTCTGGAAGCAATCTGGAAGCAACGTGAGGCCGGTCGTGGCGCAGCGGCACGAGGTGTGACTGTAAAACCGACTGGTTGTGGGTTCGATCCCCACTCGAGGAGATGAAATATTTACTTAAATTTATATTTCCATTTCTTCACTCTGGTGTCGAGGTTAAGCGCGGCGTTGAGTTCTGCCACTTAACACGCAATGCCTCCAGAATTCGGCAGAAAGTGGGGAACGGAGTGTCTTTACACTAGGTTCCCTCTGCCTCCCCTACTGTGTGCGGGATACAGCGTGAAGCTGATTTATTAATTTTATTTATTTTTATTCTGGAAGCAATGCGTGTTGAGTGGCGGAAACTATAAACTGTCGCGTTCACAGTCAATTTTGAGCCCTTGACTGGCAAAAATCATAATTTACTTAAATATGAAAATTTATGACAACTCTTAATAAGTGGTAACTATAAGATAATAATCTTCTAAGGTGCTTAAAGAAAGGCTATCATTATCGCTTAGTGAATCTGATAATGTTCATTTAAAAGGCCATGTCAGGTCTCTTATTGCTGACCGACTTTCGATTTTATTTCTTTATTATCTTCCATACTATTGTGTTTTTATATTTGAATAGAATGTAATTTTTTATAGTTTCATATCAAACAAAGATAAATCAGAATTTGCTTTGCGTATTTAGACATAATAAACCATTATGGTTTTAGTCTGGGCTGATGTGTACGTAGAATAGAATGTCTTGAAATAAATTTTCAAATTTAAATAAAGTTATCTATATAAACAAATGAAAATGTTTAATTAATTTATGTACTGAGGTAATTTATAGTTAGTAAACGCAGTGGTCCCGGATTCCATTCCGACTCGGAGGAATAAAATATTTAATATTTTTATTTCTTCGCACTGACAACGAGGCAAAAGGCGGCGTTATCTTTTGACACACAACACACAATGATAAATGTGAAAATTCGGCGGAAAGTGGAGAACCTAAGTGTCCTAATGGGAACGGAGTGTCTTAACACCAAGGTTCCAGATACTCTCTGACTACACTGCTATATGAGATATACAGGATAAACCAAAAAGAAATATCTAGAATTCTAAATAATTTACTACACATTTTGTTGTTATAATGTAGTTTGAAAAAAATCCATAGTTAAAAATAACATTTTTTTTTATTTATTTGTTACAGGTACATACAACATGAGGAACAAAGTGTTTGATCTGACGAGGCTAGCTCTGCTCTTGCTACAGTCATCATACGTTCTCAGTAAGTTTTCAATATTAAATCTAAATTATATTTATGAAGTTCTATAATTGGGATCAGTCATATCTTCAGGTTATGGGTTCGATTCCCATTTGAGGAAATTAAAATATTTTTTATATTCATTTAACCGCTCTGGTAACGAGGGAAGGGTTCGACATTGAGTTCCGTCAAGTGGGGAACGGAAGTATCTTATTGGGAGCGGTGTTTCTTAACTCTAGATTTCAGGGTTTCCTCTCCCTACCCTGGTATATGTAGGGTACGTGTGAAATTAAAAAAATCGTACTATTAATAAAAAATGTTATTATTATATGAAAATTGTTATGTTAGAAATATCACCTTTCAGCAGTTAATAGCTACAACAATCAATATTATCATTAATAAGCCTTTTTGAAATATATATATATATATATATATATATATATATATATATATATATATATATATATATATATATATATATATATATATATATATATAAAGATTACCGTACGTTTGTACGTCACTTAACACACAATACACGAGAGAGCAAACGGCAGGGAGCTATTTGCTAGCACTTCATTGTCAATGTGTGTAACGTAATTGTTTAGACAATACTATTGCACTCGAATCGGTGCTAGTCTTGTATTCCCAGAGAAACTTCCGTAAGTAGCCGTTATGTGCTCCTATAGTGTATGCTCTTCATATTATATTTACGTATTTATACTTGTTGGTATTCTGAGAATGTATTTAAATGATTATAGTAATCTTGTTCTACATTCGGTTTTATATGGAAATTGGGTTTGGTGTATTCTGGTAATTACGAATAGAGGGTAACGATTACCCTAAAACACCAAATATAAAATCAGCCTTCAGCTTTTGTCTTTTCCATAAAAAAAAAGCTTACGCTGTATCCCGCACACAGTAGGGTAGGCAGAGGGAACCTAGTGTTAAGACACTCCGTTCCCTACTTTCTGCCGAATTCTGGTTGCATTACGTGTTGAGTGGCAGAACCCAACGCTGCGCTTTGCCTCGACACCAGAGCGAAGAAATGAAAATATTAATTTAAGTAAATACATGATCTCAATTTCTATTTTTTGTTTATTGTTACAACGAAGTATCGTTGAGTTATAGTATTTATTTTAAAGAAAATATATTTTCTTTTAGGTCGACTGGCATTTGAAAAATTAACAGATGTCGACTTCGCGGGCACAGCGTACTATACCGTACGCAACTTGTCATTGTATGAGTGTCACGGGTGGTGCCGAGAGGAGCCGGACTGCCAAGCCGCCGTTTTCAGGTTTGTCTATTTCTTTCTTTTTATCAGCTTCACGCTGTATCCCGCACATAGTAGGGTAGACAGAGGGAACCTAGTGTTGAGACCGCCGACTTCTGGAGGCATTGCGTGTTGAGTGGCGGAACTCAACGCCGCGCTTTGCCTCGACACCAGAGCGAAGAAATGGAAATAAATATTTCATTCATTCTTCTCGAGCGGGGATTGAACACACAACCAGTCGATTTTACAGTCACACTTTGTACCCCGGCGCCTGGCCTCAGTTAAATTTGTTAACATAAATCTTTACCTAAAATCCTATAATTGAATGTAATAAGTTTTTTTTTATTGAATTTACCAACCTCAATTAACATTCATAAATATTTTTTATTGTCAATTATAAAAATAAACGACAGCCAGATAAAATTGTAATTATTTTAACTACTGCTTGAAAGTTGGACTATAATCAAGAACATGACTTGTCGTTCTGTGACTGATCACAAACAACTACTAACGTATCGTAAATATCGCAGATCACGCTTAACCCAAATGTCTCAGATAAGATCCGACTGACGCGAAGATTCACTAATCGTCAGTTATCTGAGGAAATCAGATGTAATGGCATGGCCGTTTGTGTTAGTGTCAAATGTGTGTCAGTCTGCCAGTCCGACCAAATCTCAAGTACTTCAAGCGTTCCAATGATACGGTGCTGGCTTGTAACAATGTAATCCACGTCGCCACAAACCGTGTAAAAGCGGAAACCAACACTCGCTCCAAATTGGATAACAGTAAAAGTGTTCGCATACGTACGTCTTCAATAGAATATTGCCATTGAGCCATTTACATTTCATGTCTATTGGCGGTTTGAGCTCATATTCAATTTAATATTATTATGCGATTTTCTAACGGAGATTGAATGGTTGAGAAAGTTGATGGAGAAGGAACGTAGAACCTATCTATGTAAAAAATGTATAAAAATAAATGAAAATTTATATAAATACATAAAACTCCGATGCGATATTTGATTTGTGAACGATTAATCAGCGAGAAACGCCTCCAGAATTTGTCAGAGAATGGATAGCGGAGTGTTTTAACACTAGGCATCCCTCTGCCTATCCCGAAACATGCGGGATACAGCGTGAAACTGAAAAAAAAGTTGAATTTTAGTCCAGACTTAGTCTTTAGTAAAAATAAGTTAAAATACGCTAATCCATCTGTGTCGTTCATTGCTACATTGTTACCTGATTAAAATACATGCATTACAGTGGATTTCCTTAGATATACAACAGTTATCTACACCATCCCACAAAACCGATCTTAACGGTATAAACAAAAATAAAACCAATTCAAGTGGATATCCAATTCAATTAAGCGACCAATCTATCCACTTCTAATTTGGCATTGTGCTAATACAGCGTATCTCAAATCATTCTGTCCAAAGAAAAACCGATCTGACAATAGAATAAGAGGAAGGCGATGTTAACAATTGGTAACTGTTCCCCACGGTGCCACTGTAACGAGACGATCGTTGTTAGAATAACGCACTCTCCACGTTATATCACACGTTATAATGATCTTAGCAGTAGTTGAGGCCAGTGGTGGCGCAGTGGCACGAGGTGTGACTGTAAAACCGACTGGTTGTGGGCTCGATCCCCACTCGAGGAGATGAAATATTTACTTAAATTTATATTTCCATTTCTTCGCTCTGGTGTCGAGGTTAAGCGCGGCGTTGAGTTCTGCCACTCAACACGCAATGGCTCCAGAAATCGGCAGAAAGTGGGGAACGGAGTGTCTTAACACTAGGTTCCCTCTGCCTACCCTGCTGTGTGCGAGATACAGCGTGAAGCTGATTTATTTTTTTTTATTTAACAGTAGTTAGTGGGTAAGAAGTGTTGAAGAGCTGAAGATTTTACCATCGCTGTCACATATATTAAGAAATATAAGAAGTGTTTTATTATGAGGCCAGCCGTGGCGCAGAGGTATAGAGTATGACTGTAAACATGACAGGTTGTGGGTTCGATTCCCAGTCGAGGGAATCAAATATTTAAAAGATTCATTTCCGATTTCTACTCGAGGGAATGAAATATTTAATAGTCTTATTTCTTCGCTCTGGTTTCGAGGCAAAGAGCGGCGTTGAGTTCCGCCACTCATCACGCAATGCCTCTAGAATTCGGCGGAAAATGGGGAACGGATTGTCTTAATATTAGGTTGTATCTGCTTACCCCGCTGTGTGGGATACAAAGTGACGTGTTTTATCATAGCGAAGATAGGTACCTATCATACATTCATTGCGTTTAAATTCCTCATTTAAAAGATAAATTACTTGTTGATTTCTAAAATAGATATTGGATTCATTTTATTTTTTATTACCTTTACATTTAAATTCCATTCCATTACAACAATGCCTTTTCTAATCTAAAGGAAAATTGATATAAGTTATACTGTATTATTTTAAAGGATCGTGACCTGCTGTGCATTTCGCTGTCAGGGTTGATAGCATCAGAAAGATGTACGTGGTCAGATTTTATTGATTTATTTTATATCTGATCGAAATTTGTGCCGTTATTACATGATGTGGTCAACTAATTTTGTGTTATAGTATATAAATGCCTTAAGCTAGAATCTTTATTGCTCCTTGAGTTGCAAGGAGCAATAAAGATTAAACACATAAATAATATTAAGATATCGCTCTGGTATCAAAACAATGCGCGGCGTTGAATTCCGCCGCTCGACACGTAACGCCTCAAGGATTTGGCGGAAAGCGATGAGCAAAATATCTTAATATTAGGTTCCCAGGTCTCCTCTCCCTACGCTGCTATGTGCATATAAAAACAAAAGATGTATTAAATACCTTTAATAAATTATAAATAAACCACTCAATAAAAATTAAACTCGAGAGACTCGATCAATAAGTCATTTATTACAGAAAACTGGTCATTAATATACTTTCAAATCAAAATATATCGAGGTATTTAAATAGTAAGATAAAATACACAGATATGAACCAGCTACTTACTTACAGTTTCACCCGTTCGTCTTTGATTGATGCTGTGCTTGGTGCGCGTTCTGGCGCCGGTAATGATAGGTGACATCTCTTTAGATTTGACTGACGACTGACTGTCTTTTATTAGTATGTATTAAGTACAGTTTTATTTGCAAAAATTTAAATATTTAAATTATTTAATTTAATAAAATTTGCAATTTCTGTTTATGAATGTGTTGTTTTTTTATATTTGCGTTATATTTCTATAGGAGCTAGACCAATTGTAACGCAGGGGCACGAACTGTGACTGTAACACCGACTGGTTGTGAGTTCGATCCCACTCGAGGAGAAATGAAATATTTACTTAAATGTATAATTCCATTTCTTCGATCTGCAAAGCAAAGCGTGGCGTTGAGTTCTGCCACTGAACACGCAATGCCTCCTGAATTCGTAAGAAAGTGGGGAACGGAGTGTCTTAACACTCCGTGCAGGTTCCCTCTGCCTGTTTGGGATACAGCGTGAAGCTGATAATGAATAATTGATAATATATATAGGAGTCTATAAAAGTGTAATATTTTCTATATTTTTATAAATAGATAATTTATAAATCAAAATAAAAGAATTGTGCTTTGTGCTATTTTTGCATAATAACTAATTTTTAGAAATAATATATCTATACAAATTCGTACAACCAGCAACTAAAATTTTAAGATTGTCAGATACAGTAAGGAAACACCTGGTGTTAGAAATATTTATATTTAAAACATAGCTGTTTTCTCTCTTTTTCAAAATATATAGTTTTTGATGAAATAACATAAATGATTATGTATGTTTATATAATTATTTGTATTAAGGCCGTGGTGAGTGAATTATTACTTAATAATATTTCCATTTCTTCGCTCTGGCACCTACCTTAAAGATTCGGCGGAAAGTGGAGAACGGAATGTCTTAACACTAAGTTCTCTCTCCGTACCCAGCTACATGCGGGATTGAGCGTGAACCTGAAAAAAAAATTAGGAATGTTGAGTAAGCATACTGTTAGTAGAAATAAGATTTATTAAGCTTGTTTCGAAATCAAAACGATATCCAGTATCATTAGTCTAAGCTCTATGTGCATTAATCAAATCTCCACTGACACGTAAGTATTTTGTCTATACATCATCAAACTTGTTACTTTTATATGATTTATAATTGACAAAGAATAAGAAGCTACGTGAAGAATTTACTTTCTTAACATTCAAGTACATGTAGCATACAGCGGTAAAACATACTTTAGGAAATAAAAATAAATAAATCGGCTTCACGGTATATCCCTCACACAGCAAGGTAGGCAGAGGGAACGTAGTGTTAAGACACTCCGTTACCCAGTTTCCGCCGAGTTCTGGAGGCATTGCGTGTTGAGTGGCGGAACTCAACGCCGCTCTTTGCCTCGACACCAGAGCGAAGAAATGAAAATATAAATATGAATAAATATTATATTTCCTCGAGGGATCGAACCCACAACCAGTCGACTTTACAGTCACACTTTGTGCCCCTGCGCCACGACTGGCCTCATATTTTAGAATCGCGATTTTAATAACTTAATTCTCATTTATGATGTTAAGGAAATACTTAATAACGTATTCCTCAATTACTACTGTCGCTGTTAATTTAAAATAACAGTTATTTGATTAAAAAATATATAACTTATAATTGCTTGTAATGCTAATGAGTACGAGAAATGTATTTTTTTTAGAAATTATTGAAATTATTTAAATTTAGCACACACTAATGTTTGTTGTTTTTATCAGCTTCACGCTGTATACCGCGCACAGCAGGATGGGCAGAGGGCACCCAATGTTAAGACACTCCGTTCCCCACTTTCCGCGGAATTTTTCCAGGGAATGAGTGTTCCGTGGCGGAATTCAATGCCAGGCATTTGCCTTGGTGCCAGAGCGAAGAAATGAAAATATTAAATAAACAATTCATTCCGCTGAGTGGTGATCAAACCCACATCCTATACAGTCACATACTGTCACACCCTTGTGCGCCACCACTGGGTCGTGAAGAATTTCTATGTGATATTACGAATGTGATATACTACATCGATTTAATTTATTCGAGTTAAGTAATACGTAAGAAACATGCTATTTCCCATGTTGGTTTATATTAATTACGATAGCAATGAAACCACAACATTCATGAACCTGGAAAGATAGATTTGCTATTGTCGTTCTTTTTAGGTTCTTAGATAAAAATGAATAAGCTTCACGCTGTATCCCGCACACAGCAGGGTAGGCAGAGGCAACCTAGTGTTAAGACACTCCGTTCCCCACTTACCTTCCAATTTTTCGAGGCGTAGCGTGCTGAGTGGCGGAATTCAACGCCAGGCTTTTGCCTTGGTGCTAGAACGAAGAATTGAAAATATTAATAAAATATAATAATTCATCAGCTTCACGCTGTATCCCGCACACTGCAGGGTAAGCAGAGGAACCTAGTGTTTTTTTTTAATAAATCATTTGCGCGAGTGTGGATCGAAGCCGTAACCGCCTTGTGCCCTTGCGCAACGACGGGTGCGTGGCGAATTTCTATGTTATAAATGTTTAATATTATGAATGCATATACTACATATATAGATTTTATTTATCCGAGTTAAGTAATACTTTAGAAACATGTTATTTCCCGTTTTGGCTTATTTTAGTTACGACAGCAATTAAACGACAATATTTATATCCCTGGATAGAGATAGATTTTCTTTTAATATGGATCAGATCGGTCCTGTTAGGCTCTTAGATATAAAATAACAAAATATCAGGTTGGAACGGTAAACAGCCCGTTATGTACTCTGTAAGTGTAACGCGCGATCTGGTGTCATTAAGATGAATGCAACGCATTAATGTATAGCCTTTTAGTAAGAACAAATTATATTTGTATATAATAAAATAGAATTTTGCAATTTTAAAATTATTTATTTTATTGGATTAAATTTACTAGAGGGCTTAAAGTTTTATTTCTTAATTTTTAGCTTTGTAAATGAGCAGTGTTTTAGTTTTTAAATATTATTTATTAATAATATTAAAAACTATATAAATATAACTAATATAAATATTGACTTAAAAATATACGATGTCTATTTAAGCAATCTTATTTTTTTTATGTATTATTAGTTTTATTTTTTTAGCAATATCTATATTAAATCAAAGAAATTGCCATCTAAAAATAAATATTAGTGAAAATTTTACTAGTTTACTAGAATTTCTGTTGGTTTATTTTTCAATATGATGACCGTTCCACTGCGGTAGCCGGTCCCACTTCCCGGTGCATTGCTCTCTATCTCGTCTAGTAAATGTTAAATGGCACTCTTCTAAATTATATATTTTACAATCCAGAGATAAATTTCATATAATTTCTGCACTTAGCCGTTCTTGGATGTTTTAGATACATCTTATAAAAGTTCCAATAAAAGAGAAAAAACTTTGGATTTACTATTTTCCTGTAGTATATTGAAATATATCTTATTTTATAATATTTTTTGTTTTAGTTTCGTCCTCAATCCTCTGACTCCAGTCCAAGAAACGCGTTGCCTGCTGCAAAATGATACACAGGCTAACAACCCCATGGCCATACCACAGGTACGTACTATTTGAAATCAACTTTCATTATTACTGAATTGTAAATTATCTATATAACGTCAAATATTCTATTTTATAAAAACATTTCTTGTAATAATAAAAAAAAATACTGCATATTTTTTTAAACTTCACACGATACATTTCTTCGGTTATTTTTTTTTTTTCCGTTTGGTCAAAATATTGCACATTATCCAAATGTAGTACGCGTAGACCACATTTAGTTCCCGTTTTCGCTTTAACAATAAATAAGTTTAAAAATAATTATTTTGTCAATTTTTATTATAAGAGAGATATTGAGATATATAAATAGTGAAAAACCACTTTGTTTCCAATTTCAGAATCCTTTACTGAAACAGATTATTTTTTAAACGAATACAGTTTAGATCTAGAAATCCATTTAGTTTATATAATATGTATATAAGTATACAAAAAAAATTCTGTTGATTTTGCTCGTGTAATAGGGAAAACCGCACTAAAATCCGTTGCGCAGCTTGAAAGCTCAAAGCGTAGATACATCGCGTTGATGGGAACTTTATTTTATACTATAAAAAGATTATATAAGTAATTTTTTAATAAGCGCTTATTATAACGTGTCCATTTTAGATTACATACTATGATAGACTATGAACCCATACAGTATATTGTATATAATATAATTTATGCCCATAGATACCGCAGTTTATGCCAATTAGCCGCTGTTGCTATGAACTAAGATTATATTAACAATTCAGATTAAATCGGTTAACAAGGTTTAGGATCCCGGAAAAGCTTTGCCTCTGTTAAAGAACTATACGTAGTACATTTATATTCATTCTAAGCTTACCAAGTTCATTTCTATGCGTTTCTTGCTGCAGATAAATCTGGGGCACGCTACCTGGTAATTTGCTCAAGTAATATGTAAATATTTCTCAGTTGATCCAATATCCAGAGACTAGTCGTGGCTTATAAACGCGACAGATTGTGGGTTCGATTCCCACTCGAGGTAATTAAATGTTTTTTCATTTCTTCGCTTTGGTGTCGAGGCAAGAGCGCGGCGTTGAGTTTTACCAATCGATACGCAATGTCTCCAGAATTCAGCGGAAAGTGAGGAGTGGAGTGTTTTAACACTAGGTTCCCTCTGCTTATCCTGCTGAATGCGGGATACAGCGTAGAGCTGATAAAATATTAAAATCCATATACTTATCTACATAATGTATTTAAATTGTGCCAAGTGCAAGTAAACATTTACACTTGAATAATGACTTCAATTTCATTTTGTAATTTAATCGTATACAACAAAAAAAAACATGTTGTTCATATAATAGTCCGTGTTTTTACCCAAGTTAATGTAAAACTCATTAACATCAGCTATACTATTTCAAATTGCGGTAAAAAATAGCAAACACACTTTCAGAACTAATGAGTGCGGTCCGCCAGTAAATTCTATGTAAAGTGATGCATCTCGACGTATTGCATCTTTTGTTTTTATTTTATAAAGAAATAAAAAAATAAATTATATTAGCTTCACGCTGTATCCCGCACACAACAGGGTAGGCAGAGGGAACCTAGTGTTAAGACACTCCGTTCCCCACTTTCTGCCGATTCTGGAGGCATTGCGTGTTGAGTGGCAGAACTCAACGCCGCGCTTAACCTTGACACCAGAGCGAAGAAATGGAAATATAAATTTAAGTAAATATTTCATCTCCTCGAGTGGGGATCGAACCCACAACCAGTCGGTTTTGCAGTCACACCTCGTGCCGCTTCGCCACGACCGGTCTCTTTTTATAGCTAGCTTAAAATAAAAGCGGAGAAGCACGCGTGGGCACAGGTTTTATTATATGTCGTGGGTAACTTATGGAGCAGGTTTTTGCATTGATGGAAGATAAGCTTTACGTCCACCTAAATATATGAAACAATACGCTTAGATAAAGACTTTGTTTATTTAGCTTCGCATATCTATCTAGGTGTAGGGAGTCTAGTGTTAAGACACTCCGCTCTTCACTTTCTGGAGTATTCTGGAGACATTGCGATGAGTGTTGTTGAGTGGCGGAGCTAAACACCGCGTTCTGCTATGCTTTGTGCCCTTCGACTTGTTTCAGCCTCATAGACATATAAAAATATACTCTGTGAAGATGTTCTGTGATTTGTTAGCATTTTTTTGTACAGATAGATATAAGAGAATAATAAATATTTACATACTACTTTTGTTACAGCGGTCGGTGAACACTTACTATATGGTGAAGTTACAAGTGAGATCAGAAAATTTATGCTTGAGGCCTTGGGCATTTGAAAGAGTACCTGGCAAAGCGCTTCGAGGGTTCGACAACAGTATAATATATACTTCTACTAAAGAGGCCTGCCTTGCTTCTTGTCTCAGCGAGGTAATATATCCAATTACTTGAAATTACTTAAATCAGCTTCACGCTGTATCCCGCACACAGCGGGGTAGGCAGACGGAACCTAGTGTTAAGACACTCCGTTCTCCACTTTCTGCCGAATTCTGGAGGCATTGCGTGTTGAGTGGCAGAACTCAACGCCGCAATTACTTTGATATTAATATATGTCGATTTATATTTATTTTAACTTATAACCTTTCCGATATATCTTTTCAATTTATATTTTATGTGTCCGTACTACTTAGAAAGATAAAGGAAAATGATACGGGTTTTATTAGGAACGGGGGACTAAGCGACGGGCAACTTTGTAAGTTTATGGAAAATCGATTGTAACTTTATGGGACCGCTTTAGTGCAATGAACTAACCCATTGTTTGCTTGTTTAATAAAATATTTTATGTTGAAAGAATTAGAATGAATTATTTAGTATAAGATATAAAGTAAGTTAAGTCCCCAATATGTCTTTAAACAAGATACTGAACAAAAAAGCTTACCTACATTTATATAAAAAAATAAAACAGCTTTACGCTTCGCTGCCGGGTACGCAGAGGGAACCTAGTGTTTAGACATTCCGTACTCCACTTTCTGCCGAATTCTGGAGGCATTGCGTGGTTAGTGGCAGAACTCAACGCTACCATTGTCTTCGACACCAGAGGGAAGAAATGGAAATATAGATTTACGTAAATATTTCATCTCCTCGAGTGGGGATCGAACCCACAACCAGTCGGTTTTACAGTCACACTTTGTGCCCCTGCGCCACGACGGGCCTCTGGTCTCTTTTATATTATTTACAGAAAAAGAGTACAAAATACAATTTATTGCTCACGCTGTGAACCCTTTTCCACTTGACAGAATTCGTCCCGACTGCAATAAGATAAAGATTTTTTAAATTATAAGCTTTTAATCTTTTTTATTTTTTATATATGGTAACAGAAAAAATTCGCGTGCCGGTCCGCCGAGTACGAGTACGGGAGCATGAGGTGCTCGCTTAGTGATTCTGATAGGAGGACCTCTCAGCATATTGCGCCGCTCGTGGATACGCCCGGCACTGATTATTTTGAGGTATGCTATGTGTCAAATGCGATATGTTTATTTAGTAAACAAAAAATAAAAGATTTTTATGTAATAGTGCAGGTATTGTTTATAAATGTATGTACATATATTTTTTTAGCTGCACTCTGTATACCGTGTATAGCAGCGTAGGCAAAGGGAATCTAGTGTTAACACACTCCGTTTCCATTAAGATACGTCCGCCGAATTCTCGAGGCGTTGCGTGTTGAGTGGTGGAGCTCAACGCCGCGATTTGCCTCGTTACCAGAGCAAGGAAATGAAAATTTTAAATATTTAATTCCTACGTGTGGGGAACGAAAACATAAGTTTTTTAAGAGTTTCATATATTGTTATACAACGCACTTTTTAAAATATTATAAATAATTTTAAAAATCCAACGACGACTTCAAAATAGCTATAGAACAGAAAAAGACATAATATGAGAAAATTGACATTACATACGAGTCCATGAACTGCCTACTTTATTTCATAGAAACAATAATAAAAGGCAGTGGTTAACCTTATTTTCTTGTAAAATTGGTTTCCAAGAACGTTAACACATTACACCAGCGGTGGTGTGAAAATAGTGTTTATCACTATTATCTATATGTATTTTAAGTGATTTGTGTGTGGTCGTGCAGAATCTATGCCTGAAGGGGACCCAAGCGTGCAAGGGCCAAAGAGTATTTACTGCCCCG